>JARHVA010003701.1:657500-787500 GCA_037957365.1 Torreya grandis | reverse complement strand
ACCACCAACCTTAACCACTAATTGTTTGACCTTTTTGGATAGTTTTTGGTCTTTTTTGAAAATTAACTATTGATATATGTAGTTTTGATTCATAAATGTGGTTTTACCTTTAAGAAATGTGGTTTTTATTCATAAATTCACTTGTTACTTTGTGAAATGTGGTTTTGATTCTTAAGTGTGGTTATACCTTTAAAAGGGGAGATTTTGACCTAGACATAAAATCATTGATCCACATTGCTAATTTTTGATTTCTAATAGTTTGTATGCCTCTGTTTGATTGTCATTTTCTCATATGAAGGTGGAGGTGTTGTCCAAAAGAATCCAACCATCCATAAATACCAATTTGACTACCTGGTATAATACCACATATTCAAAAAGGTGAGATTGACTACTAACTATAGTTTTACAGGTTTCAGATTTAGTTTTACAGATAGTGAATGCTGGCAGTTTGTTTTTTGGGCTTAGTTATAAACATCTAGTATATTGTATATAAGATTAGATTTTTGATATATAGTCTCATTATTTATCTATTCATAATATATCTAATTGGGTTTTAAATTTTTAACAATACTACATTTTGTGAAAGGCAGTTTTGTTATCCATAATCGATTTTGTAATTGGGAGGTGGTTTTGAATTGGATAATTTAGATAGTACATTGATCTAGTTAGAATTTAGTATAACCTTAAATGTTCATATCATTTTGAAATTAAATATTATCATTTCATAAATATTGTATCATAACTTTGGCAGTTTGATCATTCTATAGATATTTTTAGTCTGTTGATAAAACTTATTTCTTCAAAATTGTAGGTCAAAAAGAGTGGTATTGCTACCTAGAGTTGATTTTGAACACAAACAGTTAGTTTTTAGTAAAATAAATCAAATAATATATTTGTTTGGTAAAATATAAAATATAGTTTTATTTTAGCCATTTTTTTCTTTCTGTAAATATCTTTAATCACTTTATAAATATTTTTCATTCTACTTTTAAATATGTTGTGTTTTCTTTTAGTGGCAAAACTGCATCTCGTGATCTGTAATATTGACTAGGACCTACGTTATTGCCTGACCATAAGCAATTTTACTTAACTACGTGGTTAGGGATTTCTAACCATCATCAAAATTGTATATTGCTAAGTTGCAGTGTTGCTTATGAGTTATGATATTGTGCATTTTGAAATTAGTATTGAATATAACTGACTATGTATCAATGGTTTTGATTAATCTAATTGTGATTTTATTATTTATTTTGCCTCTTTTGATTACATTTTTTAAGATCATTGTTAGTGAAGTTTGAGTCTTTCCAAGGGTTCTAAAAGTCCCAAATTATGTTTGGCTTTTGAGTACTACCCTTCGAACCCACCTAGTACCGTAATTGGGAGCACGCCTAGGGTGCTACTCCTAGATCCCACAAGGGGTGCTGCCATTTAACCCTGTAAGGGGCACTACCCCTTAACCATACAAGGGGTGTTGCCTCTTGACCCTACTAGATAATGTTACCCCAAAACCCCCATGATATGGCCCCTCATCCAAATAAGTTATAGATCAAAATCATTTGTTTTTAGTGATTTTATTATTTCTTATTAGACTAATATTCTGTTTATTACAAGGGTGAATCTAGTGGTAATTTTGGATTGCTAACATATTATCTTGTAGGTCATATTTTTGTCTAATGTCTTGTATTTTAGGTTTCCCCTCAAGTTTTTTATTTGAAACTACTAATCACTTGCTTTGTATGTCACCTATCAAAGATATTTTAGCATTTTTAACAATTATCTTGTAAATATATTTTATATATATATATATATATATATATCACACTTAATTAAATTAGTTAATAAATATTTTTGTCTGCTAATGTGTCACCTGAGGGATACAATGATGTATACTCTCTTCCTTATGTCCTAGTGGTGATTCTTGGAACATCAAAAACCACTAATAAACCCCCCAATTTTTATTTTTGATGGAAAAACGATGGGGAATTTACATACATGAACTTGCCATAGTCTTAGGGAGATAGTAACCATGGATATCACCACCATGCACTAATCCACACTCTTGTTCTCGCAGAGTATAAATATCAGGGATAACTTTCACTAGGCTAAGCAGTTGACCCCATACAAGTCTTATATGAAGGGAAAGAGTTAACTCTCTAAACCAAGCATTAGTTATCATCCTACATGGATTTGGGATCCACTATACCTAAAATATATCATAAATGCCCCTATATAACCCATTCATCATAACTTATGACCATCTATTGTAACAAGTAACTTGTTACCAGAGTTAGTATCCCCAAGTGATCATTATGTGCAAATGCAGTTGAGAAGGTTTGGAAAACTCCATAATGGGTCACTAGCCTATAACCTCACCCTCAAAGCCATTAGATGGTGTAGTCATTAGGTTACACACCCAAATCAATTTACTTATCTTAGGTCTATGGTTTGCTTTATTTGGTGAGTGTTGTGTTAGACCAGTGTTGTTTATGAGACAAGTTATCCTTTTACCCAAAGCCTATACACACTTATCTAGGTATCCTTCACATATCATCATCTTGTATATCCTTCTCTCATAAATATCCTTGTGTATATATTTCTTTTTTACATTTGTGTATATCCTTTTAATCTTACCTCATCTTGTATCTTATCCTATTTCATACCACCCTCTTGTCTTAGTCACATTCTAGTCTAGTCTCATCCACCTATCAACTATTTTTACCCCCATCACTTACATATTATAATCAAGTCTCGTCATCCACATATTATCTTAAGTCCACCTTATCCATAATTAATAACACATTACCTTGACTTGTTTATTTCCCTAGCCCCAACTAGTCATTTATATTGACCTTGTCTAGTCACCTTATAAATCATCTCATTAACCTAACCCAATTATATTCCACCTTTTCATCTCCCTAGTCATCTCATCAAGTCTATAGTCATACTTTGGTCCTCATCCATAGTGGCAAATAAATATTTTCATATTAGGGTCCTCATATTAGCTTGCTCATGTCTAATCAAGTTTCATTCATAATCATAATCCTATCAATTGAATCTTTAAGTTGATTATCTTAGTCTTGATCTAGTCTTAATATAAATAATCTCTAGTATAAATTAGTCTCTTGGGATAATCATCCAATCATCATCAAATCTTAGATCTTGTTGTAGCTCACTTAGTCTAATCAAATCAAAATCATCAAAATTTAGCTCACATCCTAAATTAGCCTACTTAAAAAACATATTATCCCATCCAAAATATCACACATCAATTCAAAATTGAGACTAGATTAAATAAAAACTTTATCCAAGTTTGATCCACACATTCCATCATCATACCTTAGTCTTTCCATTCAATCCCCTTCCCTTGCCAATTGGTGGCAGTGAATCACATCATTCATACTTTATGCCATCTTTATTCATGACATAAAAAAAAGATTTGGTCAATATCCTGATTAAGTAATGCCTCATCATAAATAGGGATGTACTCCTTTCTTACCTCCTTATGATGAGAAATACACATCCTATAAACTTTGACCCCCTCCACTCAACATTACCTCCAGTTCACACCCATCCACACTAGTTAAATCTTAGTCTTCACACTACCCAGTACCATTCAAACTCTCCATCCAATCATCATATCTATGTTGGGAGGAGATATAAACCGGAAGCACACAATTTGATTACCAAACCAAGCAACTTAATATGCGGAAATTAACCAGATTCACCAAGTAACTAGAATTTAGAATAACACATGATATGAGAGACAATACACAACTTGTATTAACACTTTATACAGAAAAGAATACAATAAAGAAGATGCCACTTCTTCTCCACCACCTTACAGAGGTTTCCCACACCTCAAGTGAACAGTAATTCTTCTCCCCAAAGCTCTCCCTCTCACAGGTCCCAACACCCAACTCAAATACAGAGTTGGTGTTCACCTCCCGTGCTCCACGCACAACACAAGTGCTCCACGCACTCCACAAGCACTCCACGTGCTCCACAAGTACTCAAGGTACTTCAAGTAGATCTCCCATGAATCTACAACAACCTGCAATTCAATAGACCATACTTATGGAAGGAACTCCCTTGCCTTCCTCTTGCTCTATCCGAGTACACACCTGTACTCCAAGTAGATCATGCCTGATACTGCTCCCTGTTGTGTTACTGTCTGTATGACCTTGCACACCTACAAATCAAACAATGGTTCTATTCACCTGTGAACCTCGACCTTGCACACACATACACCTACAGATCAACGATCTTACTTACCATGTAGATCTCCTATATAGGCCATGCAACTGTGACCAAGATCCTACACTCTTGAAGAACCCAGCTGGCTCTCCAATCCAGCACCAACACACCTGGTACTGTGGCACTAGGAGGAACGCACCATTGCTCTACCTCACACACAGAAGGAGCTTATAATTATGCTCTCTTACTCCCTAGCACACCTTTCCAATACAACCATGAGTCTATTATATAGATCTCATCCAAACAATGATTAGACATCTAATTACCATAATTAGATCCGCAGCTATGAGTCTAAAATTAGCACTCATCATGCAAACACTTGGTTCGTTAGCTCACTGCCCGTAATTAGCTTGCAGTCGAACCACACAGGCGACCGACGTCGGTCCCTGTCCGCCTGGGGTCACCGACGCCGGCCGATATATGACCGACGTCGGTTGCATTCCTGTCTTACTCTGCCGACACCGGTTGGCAAGACCAACGCCAAACACTTCTGACACTTAGCAACTCATTCTGCAACCTCCTCCATGTCTGCATCAGTGAAGCTTTTAGCTCCACAATCCTAACAATCTCCCACTTGGAGATAAACAACTACACTGTACCTGTACCTGTACTCTGTCTAATCTGTTTCCTGGTTTGTATCCCTCTTCAAGCTCCCACCTGAAGACAACCCACCACACATCCCGTGGTGTATCCCCTGTCATCCGAGTAACCTGCCACATCCGAACCTACAACACCTGTAGTGAAGTCCTGACCCTGTATAGCAACACCTGCTGCCAGTCCCTCTCAAAAAACTTGAGAATCCACTTCCCCGAATTGGCTCCTAACTCTCTGACAGCTCCCACTGCATGGGAATACTCAGGTCTATACCAGACCTCATGTGATTTCAGACACTGTACCTATCCAGCCCTTAGTGTGCTCCGGCTCTGCATCCCGAACCTCTCCAACACCTGATTCACATCAGCTCCCACTCGAGACAAAATCAACCTGTGATCTCCATGCCTCCCATGTCAAAGAATTCTGCTGCTCCAAACTCCTCATGACATGTCACTGAACTAATCTTACCCTTAGCTCAGCAAAACCCTGTATGTACACCCCTGCTAGCTAGCATACTATCCACATACAACAACAGAATGATGTTGCGACTCATCATCCCCCTGGTAAGACAAAACCACAGTAGTTACCCTGACATTGACTGAAGCCATGCTCCGTCCTCCACCTGTCAAAACCTGTACCACTGTCCTACAGCTCCACAAGACCATATACCTGGTCTTCTGTCTCACGTATCCGTTCTCTCTATTCTTCTACTAAGGTATCCATTCATCTCTGTGCTTTTATACCTGCTGGCATCTCTACCAAAACACACTTGTCTGGTTCTCCTCCAAGGAATCACATCCTCATCCATGCCAAGCTCACACCTGTTTCCTGGATCCTTCCTGCTCTGCAATCAGCAACATATATAAAGAAGAGGAACAACGAATTTGAGGGCCTACTTACGCCTTCAGTCCTCTGTATGGGTGTTTGAGACTCCTTGACAGCTTGCTGTCCACCCAAAATTTGTTACAGTGACCGACCTCGGTCACCCCACAGTCTGCATCCGACCGACGTCAGTTCCATGCATCTGTACCTGACTACCAACCTACTTGCGCTGGTGTCCCTACTGCCGACGTCGGTCCTTTGACCGACATCGGTCTTACATACTGCCGACGTCGGTCCCATGACCGACATCGGTCTTACCCTGCCCGACATCGCCGGCTTCGGTCTGCACATGACCGACATCGGCACCTGTCTGTTCGACGCCGGTTCCTCCTGACCGACATCGGTACCTGTGTTCACCTGTGAGTGATGACTTTTTACCCGCGAGCTTCTTTGAATCAAAATCCATGTCCAAACTGCCCTGCTCAGAAGTATCCAGCCACATCCACTGGGTTCTGTCCGCCATCTCCTCCATAAACACCAAGGCTTTCCAGTTCTTAAGCCTGTCAAATATATCTATCTTCCGCTTAAGAACATGCATCTCCTTCCTGCTCATGTGACCAAGCCTACGAAGCCACGTCTCCGCAACAAAAGAAGAATCAGTAATATAAACAAGTAGATAAAGGATACCTGTTTTCTTACCACCAGCTAATTCAAGTGCATCCGCTGTGAGAATTCTTGTGCATCTCTCATCACCCAATCTTTCTGAAGAAATTAGCCATATCTCCAAACCTGGGACCTGCATGACCTTCATCAACACCTGTGTGTTGGCCGCCTGCAATTTCAGCTTCACTTCCCCTTTGCCAATTCTTTGGCAAGGCTTACCAGCTCCTCTACCTAGAACTGCATGGAAAGAGGCAACCGAATCTTTTATCCAAGATTCAACTTTATCCAAGAAACCTGCAAACACATCCTGTGCAACAACACCTGCTACATCTGTATCTTCAGTTTCTTCATGCTGATCTGCTACCAACCAACAATGATCTTTTACCTGCTCTTTCTTTCCATAGGACCGTGAGTGACCATCTGTGCTTTTCAACTCCTCCATTCTTAGCTTACTTTGATCTGCTGTTGCTCTACTCCCACTCGATCAGAAACCCCTGAGAGTGCCCTGTAACCAAACACAAAACCTGCTTCCTCCAACCTTAGCTCTGATACCACTTGTTGGTATCAAGCTCAAGAACCTACAACCAAGGCTCTGATACCACTTGTTGGGAGGAGATATAAACCGGAAGCACACAATTTGATTACCAAACCAAGCAACTTAATATGCGGAAATTAACTAGATTCACCAAGTAACTAGAATTCAGAATAACACATGATATGAGAGACAATACACAACTTGTATTAACACTTTATACAGAAAAGAATACAATAAAGAAGATGCCACTTCTTCTCCACCACCTTACAGAGGTTTCCCACACCTCAAGTGAACAGTAATTCTTCTCCCCAAAGCTCTCCCTCTCACAGGTCCCAACACCCAACTCAAATACAGAGTTGGTTTTCACCTCCCGTGCTCCACGCATAACACAAGTGCTCCACGCACTCCACAAGCACTCCACGTGCTCCAAAAGTACTCAAGGTACTTCAAGTAGATCTCCCATGAATCTACAACAACCTGCAATTCAACAGATCATACTTATGGAAGGAACTCCCTTGCCTTCCTCTTGCTCTATCCGAGTACACACCTGTACTCCAAGTAGATCATGCCTGATACTGCTCCCTGTTGTGTTGCTGTCTGTATGACCTTGCACACCTGCAAATCAAACAATGGTTCTATTCACCTGTGAACCTCGACCTTGCACACACATACACCTGCAGATCAACGATCTTACTTACCATGTAGATCTCCTATATAGGCCATGCAACTGTGACCAAGATCCTACACTCTTGAAGAACCCAGCTGGCTCTCCAATCCAGCACCAACACACCTGATACTGTGGCACTAGGAGGAACACACCATTGCTCTACCTCACACACAGAAGGAGCTTATAATTATGCTCTCTTACTCCCTAGCACACCTTTCCAATACAACCATGAGTCTATTATATAGATCTCATCCAAACAATGATTAGACATCTAATTACCATAATTAGATCCGCAGCTATGAGTCTAAAATTAGCACTCATCATGCAAACACTTGGTTCGTTAGCTCACTGCCCGTAATTAGCTCGCAGTCGAACCACACAGGCGACCGACGTCGGTCCCTATCCGCCTGGGGTCACTGACGCCGGCCGATATATGACCGACGTCGGTTGCATTCCTGTCTTACTCTGCCGACGCCGGTTGGCCAGACCAACGCCAAACACTTCTGACACTTAGCAACTCATTCTGCAACCTCCTCCATGTCTGCATCAGTGAAGCTTTTAGCTCCACAATCCTAACAATCTAGTCATCTATGCCTTAATACACTAGTAAATGGAATCATATCTTGGCCACCTTAAATACTAATAGTCCACTCACCCATTAATGTCAACATCCATCTGATCCAAAGTCCAATGCTTCCACATCTAAGTCAAGAAGTGAAGAGATGCCCTATAATCCTCTTCATATATCCTTAGATTCTCTCTTTGACCAACTAATTTTTTCCAACATAATGGTTTATCCACCCATACAACATCTTAATCCCACCAAGCCTAAGCCCTCTTGGTATAGATAAAACCACTACTATATATATCACCAAACTTGGGGGCATACCATTAATCAATGTCATAATTTCTAAAACTATATTCAAGACCTCATCAACCATGGTGAAATTAAAATCAAGAATGAATTAGATGAATCTACATCCCTAGGTGAATAATAAAAAGAATTCCAAGATTCCATTCTTGATCATAATCAAGTCCTTCCATTTCTAAGCCAAGGTCAAGGTACCACATCCATCTTCCATGGTCCCCCCGTCTTTGACAAATCCTCCATCAAAGATAAGTTATTTCTCCATGATCTTAGTCCTCCCTTCCCTCACGAGTTCTCATTCCATAGGCCTATATTTATCGAATCCATTATATCCCCATCATCACATTAAAAACCCCACATTGAGAGGTCACTTGTAGATAATGAATCTTCAAATAACAACATTGCATCATGTACCTCAAAGTTAGTATTTGAGTGAATACCAATTTTGTGTAAATCAATATCATGTTCAACACCAGTATTTGAATCATATTCCTCATCATAAACATCATGCCTCATAGACATTGTAGCAGATGATGACTATGCCTACCCTTTTGAAGATACCTCTAATTCAGATGATAATCAATCACTGGGAATATATTTTGGTCCCAATCAAGATGATGAAGTCATAAAAATGTTTTTACAAGATTTATATATTGAAGATAGTCAGATTGGATTTGATCTTACATCATAGGTGTGTCTTTTATCTAGTCTTAGTGATCCTTTTGTTGATCTTGATGATATTTTCTTTGATGTCAAAACTGGGTCTTGTAGGAAACATATGAAGACCATGCTACCCCACCACCCCTCATTGATCTCCTCATGCAATATCCACCACAATTATCCATCATATATCCTTTTATTCCCATTAATTATCATTTAATAACCTCCCTCCATAGGGATGAACATGAACATACATCATTTGATCCTTCCTTAAACAACATAATAAGTGCCACAAATATAGAGATCCAAGACCATATTCAAAAATTCATACATAATGGTCAAATCACCTTTGATCCAACAAGTCAAAATAAGAAAATTCTAATTATTGGCCTAATAAAATATAATCTTCCCCTAGTGAAAATTTATTCATGACACTAAGGGACCATCAAATTCAAAATAATCATCAAATATCAAGTCAAAGATTAATCTCCTCCAGTGAAGCCCAAATTCAGACACCAGGGGGCAGTCAAGAAATAATAAAGTCTTAAAATCAAAATATTATCAAAAAATTATTATTATGGATAATAATCATTCAAATAATTAGATCAATAATGAATCGTAAAGTCAAAGCATCTTGGATCTCCTAGATTCTTTTATCAACTGACACCAATCAAACATGGAACATCTAACATGTCCAATGATGTGTGTGAATTCTAGTCCCACTCCTCAATAACTCATCATAAATTCCTATAATGATCACATCATCCATTCAAGTCCAATACAACCCCATCAACATCAAGATATAATTCAATCCATACCTCACATCACCTTCCTGAGCAACATTGCCTCTTATAAGGGTGACAAAGACACTTGGTCTAGATATCTGGAGGGGTCTCAATCAATCATCATTAAAGGCCATAAAGACATCAACACATCCAAAAATAATAACATGATCCTAGAATAACATATCTCAAGAATAGGTTTTAGCTAAAGATCACAAAAATGTTTGCATATTACACGTCTCCCACCTCTAATAAATTGAGATGCCATTAAAAAATCAAAAAAATAAAATCAAAAAAAAAAAGTAAAAAAAAAAAACATAAAATAAAATAAAAAATCATTTATCCTATGGTGAAAAATAGTTTATTAGCACCTTAGGCAAGTACCAAGATGAAAACTAGTTTTTGATGTCATGGTAAAATAATCTATTATCCACATTGTACCTTAATAATTGGGGGCAAGTCATTTTCATCCACATCATATCAAATCTATCTGTATCACACCCATCTCATCTTTGGTCCATCACTCTTACCCATAACCTACCATCATATCATGCATCCTATTATGTCCATCCATTATTCTAGTCTTGACCTTCATAATGATGTTGAAGATGTCTTGAGAAATGTTTGGAATTATCTTGGCATTTCCTCCATTGGACACTCAGGTAATTAGATATCAGATTTCTTCATTATGTAGTCATTATCAATCCCTAATCCATTCTTCCTTCATCCTCATCCCCTTTTTCACATCACCCTCATTCTTGTGTTATCCCATCCATTATTCCATCCATCCTTATCCTAGTTGCTAGGCTTGGTATTGCCTTTGCTAGTAACCCCCTTTGTATAGTATACATATATATTATCAAAAGACCTAAAAATTATAAAATCCATAAAGGCCAAAATATTCCATGGTGTCTTTTCTTATACCTATTTTTTCCCAATTGCATCCATCTCCATGCCCTTTGTCTCTCATCACCAAGTCATAGACAATCATCCTACAATTGTTGTTCATCCCCTATTCTAAATAAGAGAAAATATAGTCAATATTGAGATAGCATTGACCTAATCTCACTTTAATATAATCAGTCTTAGGTCCCTCATCTAAATTTCCAACAATCCATATCCTAATCCTATTCATCATCATTAGTCCACTCCAAGTTTATATATTATCCAAATCTATATCCTTAATCTACATGTATACCTTGCTCATCCTAATGCAACTTGTCACCTAATCAATTATCCCATTGACTCTAATAAGGATAAATAGATAAGACACAATGACACTGAATGTAGATACTTGTGTGTATTACTTGTCTGTTCTTTATTATTTGACTTTTTTGCATGTCTTTTGTCATGTATATATACGATTGTCTTTTATTTTATTTTTTTATCTATGTTTATTTTTAGTCTTACATCATAAATATTTTTATCTATTGGGAAATTAATGAGGATGTTATGATGACACAAAAAGATAAAATTATTATTTTAGGTGCCATCAATGATATAGAGTTCATCATTTACCCATTTTTTATTAATGCACTTTGGCATAATGTCTTCTTGGTCATATGTATATCATGGGGCAGACTGCCTAGTGCTATATTTATCAAATTTATTGCACTATGATGAACCTTATTATAACAATGATGGATTGATCCTATAACACACTTAATATTTATCCTATACTCTATCAATATCATAACATCTAACAACCCATATCCAATCAATTATCCTAGTCCTTTGTCTTAAATCTAATCATCCTAGTTTATTTATCTAACATCTAATCATTTACCCTATGAATATTATATTCATGATCTAACATATAATAATTTATCTTAGTCAAACATCTAAGTCACATCCTCTATCTAATCACTAACATATGTAATATTCATCCTCATCATCCACCTTCTCAAGTCTATCTTATCATCTATCATCTAGTCAGAACTACATCAACATGAGGTATTTTCAGATTATGTATGAAACACTTGGCCATTTATTAGTGCACAAGGATAGCGCAACCATAATTTTTCCATCCCCTTCATCATTTTATCACTCAATCATATTATTTCATCTCTCTCATGTTCATCATATTGATTGACTTCAACGTTGGACTATAATATTCCTTAATATTATCAAATCAATCTTATTTTGGTCCACATTTCTCCTTGGTATGTGTCCTTATTTGGGATACATAAAAATATCATGTAATTTTATCTTAACATCATCATATTATAGTTTATTCCCACTTAGGATGTGTCTATAACCATGACATAGTCATTTCCACTCCTTGTGCCTAGGTCTTTACTAGGGGCATCATTCCTTTATATCTCATTATTTAGGTCAATTTCATTTTCTTCATCATCTATCTCACATCATGTATCCCATTCCATTCTCTAATAATTGCATCCTACTCCTTGTTTCCTCTTTAGAGTGGCAATCCATCTCATTCTTCTCTACATATCTCCTCAAGGGGCCATCATGTGTCCACTAACATCATTTACTAACATTCATCCACAAAATGGTTTTCCTGTGAAATACCATTAATACTTCCACTTCATCCACTCACAATTCCTTTTCAAAAAGGGGAAAAATGTATACATCTAAAATTCCTCTCTCCAATTATTGTCACTAATATTGTTATTAGTCAAAAATATTTTCACCTATCTCGTCTAATCTCATTTATCCCTTCTAAATCTATCCTAATATCACCCCTTATAGTCATCTATCTAACATCCCCCTTAATTATTCTTCATCCACTAACCTTATATTATACCCACCAACCTATTAATTCTTTTAATAATGTCTTGTCCACTAATTAATCCCACTTATCCATTATATTAGAATTTCAAAATCCAATCCCACCTACCCTAACCTATTGTTAGGATTTCCTACATTCCTAATCCTTAATCACCTATCTAATCACCTACTAATCTTGTTTATCCCCATTAATGGATTTTATAATTTTCCAATTCTAGAATCCTCTTTATCTTAGCCCCTTTATCTATATAATAATCTATTCTAGAGGATTCTAAGAAATTTTTAATTCCTTGGATAATCCTCCACCATGGATCCTTCTAAACCAACTTTCAATATTGGCCATTGATCTTCCCTCCATAGCCTATTTAAACCAAACCATCCTCTATGGCCAAGATAAATTTTAGAATCATATGTAAAATCTCACATAGTCATAATTCAATCCATCCTAAATCCATATCATCTTATTCTCTTTATCAAGTAAGCATCATGCCAAATGTTTGAGTTTATCCATATCAATCCAATAATAAAGTCAAGATTCATTGGAATCAGTTTGAAGATCTTAGAGGGAAGCCATTAGGATCTAGGTAATGGTAAGAATTCATTTCTTATTAACTATTGTTCCCATATTTCTCTCCCTTTTAATTTTTTGTAAGTTTTAGATAAAATTACCATTTTAGTAGTTTGAATACGTAAGATCAAAATTAAAAACATTGACATACACACACACATACACATATATATACACACATATAAACACATAAATATACATATACACACATAAATACATACATAAAAACATACATAAATGTGTGTATATATACACACATGTGTGTATACATACACACATGTGTGTATGTGTGTGTTTTTATCTGTCTTTTTAAACACACACATGTATATGTATATATGTATGATTTGTGAATGAAAGATATGCTGAGAAGAGACTTAGAATGATTTTATTCCTATTCTAGTCTCATATAGATATCTGGTTTTGAATAAAGTTCATTAATAAAACTATGTAGTCTTTTTTGGGTTCATGTGAATGCAAAAAATGAGATTCATTGTTTATGATTTTAAACATGATATAATGATATTGGGTTTGAGTGTATGCTACAATCTTTATTATTCTGATTTGAATATTATGTGGAAATTATTAGACTATATTATTAGATAATAGGTGGTATTTATTTTTATCACTTGAACTTGCACCCCTTGAGGAGATGACAAGTATTTCCTCATTCAAGTGGCACAATGGAATCACCTCAGGGTTTTGGGTGACACAAATTTGAGCTGGATCTCTAGATTAGGGATAGTTCTCATGATGTACAACTATAAATCAAACCTACTATTGACTTTTGTGGGGTGAAAATGGAGAAAGATAATTGAAAACTAATATAATATAGGGGAGGTGATACACCAAATAGATAGTCTACTCACACCACTTACAATGCACTTGAAACCAAAGAGAATGCCACACATACACTTCATTCAATTAAACACTACTCTTCTACATCAATG
This sequence comes from Torreya grandis, assembly GCA_037957365.1. NCBI lineage: Eukaryota > Viridiplantae > Streptophyta > Pinopsida > Cupressales > Taxaceae > Torreya > Torreya grandis. The sequence continues at coordinate 773,389 of JARHVA010003701.1, read as the reverse complement.
TTTCAAGCATGGGGTCTTAAAGAGAAATTAGGATAGGAGGACTTATACAATATGTATTGTAGAAACACTAATGAATGAGATATTCACTATACCTACAATCCACTTTAGACACTTTTTATTGATTTAGAAAAGAGAGCTTTCAACCCAAACAAGGCACTAGGAAGAATAACATGTGAAGGTAAGAAAAATACACTTGCACAAGAACAACAACCATAAAATGCACTTAGTGAAATTATTGAATGAGGTAAAATATCATTATTTATTATTTTAAGGCAGAAATTGAGAAAGGCTTTGCCATACTCAGGTGGAGAGATCCATACAATAGCTACCAAGGCTAGTATTTATAACAATTATGAGATGAGAGAGAGAAGGGGAAGATCAAAAGTCACGAAGACACTTATCAAGAAAGAAGAAGTTATAAAAATAATAGAGTTAGGGATGAGATAGGTCCTACAATAAAAATATGGACAAATGTTTTCCAAGTCATTAAACTCCTCCATATGTGGTGTAGATTCTCTTTTGCTTGCACATGAAATTGGTCTCATGATTTGATTTCACAAAACTCCCTCATCTCTAAGTAGGGTCAGTTATGATGATTTATTTGAGGGGGAGGGGTTACTAACAAGCCTTTTCATGCATTATATTAGTCTCTAATCATACACATTCTTTTGGCCATGAGAAATCATCTTTGACAGTCATAAATAACTCCCTCCCATGCACCTCTCACACTTGGCATAAAAAATGCTTCCAATTATGAAATATGATCCATTAATAATGAGTAATGACACCTTTAAAAAGGGTCCAAGTCATTATGTTCATGAATAAATCCTTAAAAGGCTTCCTAATTGAAGTTTCACCATTTTCACCAAGTGTTCACTGCTTGTTCACTATGACTGACTGAGATGAAGGAGATGGTAGGAACACTTTGGAGATTAAATAACTCAATATATGGAAATTAGGACATATAATAAGTACTAATATCTCTCCCAAAGGTGGTTTCATATTTTTAAATTTCTCCATGACTAAAAAACACACACATTTGTCAAAAAAATCTCTGTTATACCTCTTTTGTATAGGTGTAGTAAATCTCAATTGCATGTGGCATGTCCTTGGAGAGTCCCATAAAACTCCAAGTTTTTTTAATGGTCATTTTATCCCATATGCATGATCCGTTTTTAGTCTTTTCTCCATCAAGTTTGAGTTGGGGTTTATGAGGGTTTTAGAGAGGTTTTGGGTCCTAGACTTTGTTCATAAAGACCAGACATTGGAAATATGAAACAATGACACTTATGGCTTCTTTAAGACCCTCTATGACATCCTTAAACACCTTTGGATACCATGCAAAGTGTCATGGGAGTTCTAAGCATTCTAGGATGGCCACTCATATCTCTTCTATTCATTCTACAAGGTCTGAGTGCCTTTAAGCCCAAAAATGGCTTCTTTATGGATTTTAATACAAAATAAAAGCTCAAAAAACTCTGTATACATCCTAAAGACATGATTCAATCATCAAAATATCTCATCAATATTTGAAAATGAAAATGACCCCCTTTTGATACTAAGTCTAGACCTTGTTCAATAGGTCTATCTACAATTTTGAGCAAAATTAACCTTGTTGACATTTTACATGAACTTACATAGTTTTAACACATAATTCATACCATCATTAACATGATACAAATCATTATAATTCTTTCCAAATGTTGAAATTGGGAATGACCTCTCATTTGGAGTTAGGCTTGTACCTTGCTCACTAAGTCTGCCTACAAACATTGTTGCCTAGACCATCCTAATTAATTTAATTATTATTTTTAAGGATATCATTTTTTTTTCAAATTAATTTCAGCTCATCCAATCATCTTACAAGGTCTCCCAAACTTTTGGTCCATGTTTCATCCTTATTTCCAAAACTTGCAAGGTTCATGCAAGGGAAAAGTGCTCTGCCTCTAAGATAAAATAGAGAGGTGTTGCCTTGATTTTTAATAAAAAAATGTATTTTATCTTGTTATTAAGTGATAAGGATGATATATACCAATTTTTATCACCTTAATTCATGATTTGACTATTGAAAACCATAAATTTCCAAGACTAAGTTTGTATAGGTAGACTGTGCAAGGGTATTACACGTTGACTATGTTTGCTTTATTGAACTCAATTTTTTACATGAATTTAAATTTAAAAAGGATTTTTATATTGGTATAGACATGTTCTAGTACCTATGACTCCCATTCAAGACCTTGATCACTCAAGGACCTTACATGCTCTTTGGATTTCCAAGACTGGGTTCATAAAACCTTGACTATAGACTTCTTGATAGACCGTTGTAGGTGGCATTATTAGCCTTAAATTAGATTATATTTGATCTTAAACTATATTACATGAATAATTAGAACCATTTAACCTCTTTATTAACCTAAAAATCATTTTCCTAGTCAAGACTGAGCTTGATCTAATCATGACTATGACTGAGACATCTTTGTCTAAAACCTTCCCTGTAGGTGTTTATGTAAGTGTACTTATATTAATTAGACATAGTATATATGTTTAAGAACCTAATATTTTAATTATTTATGTGAAAAAATTCATGTTTACCTTATCACTTACCTTTAATTACCCTTGGGTTTATAAACTTAACCCTCCTGTCATGACTAAGACAACACATGGTCTATTTTAGGTGTGTACTTCCATAGTGTATAGACTGTGGATATGATTGGGAGTGAAAAAAAAAGGTATCATTCCTTCATGATGATATTTATTCCATGGAATTCCACTTGAGTCATTTGTGACCACTTTCCTACATTGGTAAGTCTTAATTTTCAAATATAGGTCACTTTAGGATTCAGGCCTATAGGTTTTAATGAAACATTCCAATGCATAAAATGTGATTTTGGGCTCCTCAAACAACTGATCTCCACCAACTCTCTTGACCCCATTTTTGGCATAGTTTCTATTTTATGATAGAGATATAGGATTCACTCATATTTATTTAAAACCCTATCAACAATGTTATACGCCACCTCTAAAAAGCTTATAGGCTTCTATTTAGTGTTTTAGGGACAAAAGCCCTAAATATACAATCCTCTACCTTTCAATAATGATTTGCCTCTTTCATTGCTCATGATATTGGAACTAGGTCTACCATGATGAAATTCAATGCATTAAGACTTTTTGTTAGGCTGTGGAGCTAAAAGCTTCACTTGGATGCAAACATGGAGGTTGATGAGTGTCACAGTCGCCGATGTCGGTTAGGCCGACCGACATCAGTCAGTCGTGGATAGGTAGCAACTAACATCGATCAGGAGTCAGTCGATGTCGGTCATCTCTAGATAGACACAGATGGACGTTGGTCGCCTGTGTGTTCTAGAACTGTTTGTTGCATGAACAGTTAGTTTGTTGAACGACCAGTTTGCATGTAAAGACTAATTTTAGTCTTGGAGCTGTGATTCTAATTATTATAATTAGAAGTCTAATTATTGTTTGTATGGGATCTATATAATAGACTCATGGGCTATATTGTAAAGAGTGCTAGATAGAGAGAGCAAGGTTAGCTCCTCATAGTGCCACAGTGCCAAGTGTGTATGATTAGGTAGATCTATGGGAGAGCAAGATCTGGTAGAAGATCCATAGGGGTGCTAGTGTGGAGAATCACAAGGGTTATTCATGTGTGTATGATCTCAGTTTGCAATTGTGTAAAACTAGGTTGATCTGTAGGTTGTGCAAGATCATGTTAGATCTACATGGTAAGTAAGATCATTTGAGTTACAGGTTGTTGCAAGTTCATGGGAGATCTACTTGAAGTACTTTGAGTACTTGTGTACTGGTAGTGTTGTTACTGACTGGTGGAGGTGAACAACTCTATGTTTGAGTTGATTGTTGTGACTGTAATTGAGAGAGAGAACTCTTGATTGAGAATTACTAGGAGTCTTAGAGGTGTGGGAAGCCTCAGAGGTGTGAGAAGAGTGTGGCATCTTCTTTATTGTATTTTCTTTCTAGATGAGTTGAATACAAGATTGTATTGTCTCTCAAATTCTGTGTTGTTTATGATTTCTAGTTACTTGTGGTTAAATTCCATGTTTAGCTGCTTATATAAGGTAATAAATTGTGCTCCTAATCCTCACAAAGTGGTATTAGAGCTAAGATTGTAGGGAGCAGGTTTGTGTTTGATTACAGGTCACTCTCAGGAGTTTCTGATTGAGTGGGAGTATAGCAATGGCAAAAGAAAGTAAGCTAAGAATGGAGAAGTTTAACAACAAGAATTATCAATTATGGAGGATGCAGATAGAAGATTATATGTATCAAAAAGATCTATACTTACCGTTGGGTGGGGTTGCAAGCAAGCCCATGGATATGAAAGATGAAGAATGGAAGGTTCTTGATCGGAAGGCTCTGGGATCTATAAGGTTGAGCCTGGCATCGTCTGTGATTTCTAACTTATCATAGGCTAAGACAATGGTAGAATTAATGGGATCTTTGGCAAATTTATATGAAAAACCCTCAGCTTTGAATAAGGTATTTCTTATGAAGCAATTATTTAATTTGCAAATGTTGGAAGGTGGATCTATACACAGTCATCTTAGTGATTTCCATGGTTTGGTAAACCAGTTACTTTCAATCAATATTGTTTTTGATGATGAAATTAAGGCTCTCTTAATCTTATGCTCATTACCTGAAAGTTGGGATAGTTTGGTAATGGTAGTTAGTAATACTACGTCTGCTTCACATATCTTAAAAGTTGATGATGTTGTTAGTGTAATCTTGAATGAAGAAATTCACAAGAAAAGCACAGGTGAATCATCAGGGAATGCTTTAAGTGTTGAAAGCAAGGGAAGGCAAAGAGAGAAGATCGAGCAAGGGAGATCAAGGTTAAAGATAGGCAGGAGATCCAAATCTAGGTATGGCAGGATTATCTGTTGGAATTATGGAAAGGTAGGGCACAAAAATAAAGATTGTAGGTCAGTTAAAGATCAGCATGAAGGAAATGAAGAAGCAGATGTTGCAGATATTGTTGCACAGGATGCTCTTATATGTTCCTTAGATAAAGTGGAATCTTGGGTGTTAGATTCTAGTGCCTCTTTCCATGCAACCCCAAGTAGAGCATCTTTTCATGATTATGTCCAAGGGGACTTTGGAGAGATTTATTTAGGGGATGGTAAGCCTTGTCAAATGGTTGGCAAAGGGAAAGTGCAGCTGAAATTGTAGATGGGCAACACATGGGTGTTGAAAGAGGTCATGTATGTCCCAGTCCTGAAGCAAAATTTAATTTCTATTAGAAAGTTGGGTGATGAGGGATGCACAATAACTCTCACAACAGACTCTTGGAAAGTTTCTAAGGGTGTACTTGTTTTAGCAAGGGGTAAGAAAGTAGGTACTCTTTATCTATTTACTTGTATTACTGATTCTCCTTCTGGTTTATCTACTTCAACTGTAGATTCAAAGATGTGGCTTTGTAGGCTTGGTCACATGAATAAGAAGGGGATGCATGTTCTTGAGTCAAAAGGTAAGAGTTTAGATTTGGAAAACATAGATCAAGATTTCTGTAAGCAATAGAAGAAAGTGAGGTTTCTTGAAACTCATGCTACAAGAAAGGATCGGGTCTATTACACAAAGAGGAAATTTGATGTTTTTGAAAAGAATAGGAAAGCCTTGGTGTTCAAGGAGAAAATGATGAATAGAGATCAGTCACAGGGGCTGAGTAATTTTGAGCAGGGTAGTTTGGACAAGGGTATGATCTAAGGTAAACTCACAGGTAAAAAGTCATCGCTCACAGGTAAACACAAGTACCGACATCGGTCAATTAGAACTAACATCAAAAAGGTAGGTACTAACGTCAGTCATATGCAGACTAGAGTCGGTGGTGTCGGGCAGGTTAAGACTGAAATCAATCAGGGAACCGACATCGGCAGTCAAGTCAGTCGCATGGAACTGACGTCAGTTGAATGCAGATTTGGGGGTGACCAATGACGGTCACTATTAGAACAGATTTTGGGCAGACAGTAAGCTATCAAGGAGTCTCAAATGCCCACGAGGAGGATTGAAATTGTAAGTAAGCCTCAAATTCATTATTCCCCTTCTTTAGATTACTTGTTGCTCACTAATGGTCAAGAACTAAGAAGTTTTAAAGAAGCAGAGCGGGTAGAATACAAGAAACAATGGGAGCATGGCATGAATGAGGATGTCGATTCCTTGGAAGAGAAACAAATAGGAGATTTGGTAGAGTTTCTAGTCGGAGAGAAAGCACTAAAAGATGAATGGATTCCCAAGTCAAAGAAGAGAGAGAATGGACACGTGAGACAGAAGGCCAGGGTATATGGTCTTGAGCAGGCTGCAAGATAATGGAGGTTTAACCATTGTGTTTTCTTTACTAGGTTGGATAATATTAGCTACATTATGCTGTTACTTTATGTTGTGCTTGTTGTAGGGTCACACATGTAGGGAGTTGCTGAGCTAAAGGTAAAGTTAGTTCAGAGGTGTGTCATGAGGAATCTGGGAGCAGCAAGATTCTTTGGCATGAGAATGTCTAGAGACATGGAAGGTCACAGGTTGATTTTGTCTCCAGATGATTGTGTGAATAAGGTAGTGGTGAGGTTCAAGATGTGGGATGCAGAACCAATTTGCACACCTATGGATGGATAGTTTAAAAAATAGTGTCTCAATTCACATAATGAGGTTAAGTGCATGGTATGTACTAGACCTGCGTTTGCCCAAGGAGTGGGTGTTGTCAGTGAGTTTGGGGTCAATTCAGGAAAGAAGCACTGGAAAGTTGCTTAGTGGATTCTTAGGTATCTGAGAGGGACCAACAGTAGGTATACATGTGATGCAGGGTCAAGCACTTCTCTACATGGGTATGTAGAATCGGATGTCGCAGGAGACTTGGATGACAGGCTATGTGGTGGTTGGTCTTCAAGATTGAGCTTGAAGAGGGATACAAGCTAGGAAACAAATTAGATGAAGTATAGGTATATGTTAGGGACCCCTTATCCAACGGAAGCATAATTGATTACTTTCTTATTGTAGACACCGCAAACGTGTCTGCACCTTGGTTCTCCCCCTTGTTCGCCTCAAACCCCTATCCTAACCCTTGGCCTTAGTCCCCTCCATTCATTTGATTAAAATAACTTAAATATTTTAATTAAGTGGCCCCCTTTCCACCTCACCCTTGCCACCTTGGATCCTCCCTTGAATCCCTCCACCTTCCCCCTAGCATTTATTATGCCAAATCTCCTCATTATCTTCCCCCCACGGCCATTTAAGCATCCTCGTGACCGTTCTTCCCACAACCCCTCGCTCGGCGGCATGCAAGAATGGGCAGAGGCTATTTTTAGTCTCTGTCCCCATTCTGCCACCGCCGACGTCGGTGACCCTTCGGCCGATGTCGGCGAAACTGCCAACGTCGACAGCCTTCATTACCCTTTCTGCATCCGTTGTAGCCCCTGGACCCTGGAGCTCACAAACTGATTTCTCTTGGTGTTTTGGCATCTGTTTCTTCTCCTCTTCACTCTCTGACTCTCTCCCTCAGGTACACAGCAAGCTTCTGCAAGTGAACAACGGGGATTCTTTATCAGCAACAGGTCTTCAACAAGCATCAACAACAACAACAGAAACCAGTAGGCACAGGTATGTTGCACTCTGTTTGTCTTCTTTATGCTGTCTAGTCATTTCTAAACTAGATTTAGCACTTCTTTCCCTCAATTTTGACTGTCACCTAGACCCGGATTCCTATCTCCCTGATTGGCTTCCTCTATCTCTCTGTCCCTTTCTGTCCATTTGCCTCCCCTGTATCTCTGCACAGACCCCCTGACTGCCTCAAATCAGACTCAGACGCGTCCACAGACCAAGCCCGGACCATCCACAGACCAAGCCCTGACCAGGACCCTGACCAGACCCATCTAGAGGCCATTGCCCCGACCGACGCCAGTCATTACCCCCACCGACATCGGCAGACTAACCGACGTCGGCAGACCCGACAATCGACGCCGATAGGACCACCGACGCCGGCGACTGCAACCAGTCCAACAGCTTCTTCCAGGCAAGCCTTTTGCTTCCTTTTCTCTTTCAGTTTGCTATCATTTTAGTCTATTTTAGCATTCTATCTTTTATCAGTCATTTACCTTTTATCAAAATAGTGGGTTGACCTCCCTTAAGGAAGTTCTCATACTTTTGGGAACAAGCTTTCGCTTGGCAACCCACCGCCTATCTATCTAACATTTTCTTGTCCAAGTTTTCTTCTTTGCAGGTGTCATTCCTCCACAGCCAAAGAGGGGTGCTCACAAGCATCTGGATTACAGTGCGCAATCTTTAGTCCAGGTACTTCACATGCCTTGTCCATTATCTCTTTAGTTTCTTCTCTCTTTATAATCTGAAAAGCGAATTAGCGATAGAAACACTTATAAGCAATTAAACACGGAATTATACCAGAATGATTAAGTAACTAGAAACTTGAGATAGCAAAGAATTTGAGAGACAATACACACTCTTGTATTAAATATTACTAGAAAAAAATACAATAAGGAAGATGCCACTTCTTCCTCCACCTCAAAGGCTTGCCACACCTCAAGACCTTCTTCCCTCTCTCTCTTGCTCAACACAACAAATCTATAGCCTGAGTTATTATCCCTTCTTGAATGCTTCAGCTGATCTCCTTAACCTTACACCTATAGATCTCCTTGACCTTGCTTGCTTCAATGCTTTTACTTGCCTGCTTGATAATTACAATACATGCCTAATGGGTCTTTAAACAGAATCCCATGGTTACAAAAATAGAAATCTAGCTACAATAATTAGACACGTAGCTCGTGACTATAATTAGTCATTTGACATGCAAACACTCGCTTCACTTAACTGACTATTCGTCAACATTAGTTTTAGAACACACAGGCGACTGGCACCGGTCCCTGCTTGCCTGGTTTTGCCGACATTGGCCGACTAGCTGCCATCACCGATTGCCTTCTACACTGCATCTGAATGACGTCAGTCATGCTGCCGATGCCGGTGCTTCTAGTTCTTCAAAAACCTTCCTCATGTCTACAATAGTTGAAGCTTTTAGCTCCACACCCTAACAATCTCCCACTTGGAGATAAATAGCTGTTACTGTACCTGTACTTGTACACCATCTATTTTGTTCCTTTGGCTCTGTATCCCTCTTCAAAGTCACTCTTGAAGACCAACCACCATGCAAACCTGTGATGCTATACCTGTCACTTATGCCAAAAGAATTTTGCTGCTCCCAAATTCTTCATGACATACTTCTGAACCAACTCTACCCTTAGCTTAGAAAACTCCCTATATATGAAACCCTGCAACAAGTAACACAATACAGTAACAAGCTAATGTAGCTAATATTATCCAACCTGGTAAAGATAAAATACAATGGTCAAACCTCCATTGTTCTGCATCCTAATCAAGACCATATACCATAGCCTACTGTCTCACGTGTCCATCCACTCTCTTCTCTAGTATGGGAATCCATCCCTCTATCCAGTGCTTTCTTCTAGCTGACAACTCTACCAACAAATACCTGTTTGGTTCTTCTCCAAGGACTCACACTCCTCATCCATGCCAAGCTCCCACTATTTTTGGACTCTACCTGCATTGCTTCTTCCAAATGCTTAGTTCTTGACTATCAGTAAGTAATAAAAAGAAGGTGAACAATGAATATGAGGTTCACTTACCCTTTCTGACCTCCATATGGGTGTTTGAGACTTCGTGACAGCTTGTTGTCCACCCAACATCCGTTCTAGTGACTGATCTCGGCCATCTCCCAGTCTGCTCCCGACCAATGTCGGTTCCTTGCACTGACCCTGACTACCAATGCCATTTCCCTGGCTGACACCGGTGTCCCCCCTGCCGATGTCAATCCTGATGACCGACATCAGACTTCTCCTGCTGACTTTACCGACCCTACTGGTCTACACATGATCGATGCCGGTATCTGGCTGACCGACGTCAGTCCCAAGTGACCGACATTGGTGTCTGTGTGTTCCTGTAAGTGATGAAATCTTCATCTACGAGCTCATCTTGGATCAAACCTCTATCCATACTGCCCTACTCAAAATTATTTAGCCCCTGTGACTGATCTCTGTCCTTCATCTTCTCCATAAACACCAAGGTTTCTTTGTTCCTATCAAAAGCATCAAATTTCCTTTTCCTGCAATGAAATCTATCTATGCTTTTCAAATCTGAACACGTACCTTTTGAATCAAGAATGTCCATTCCCTTCTTATTCATGTGACCAAGCCTATTAAGCCACATCTTTGAATCTACAGCTGAAGTAGATAAACCAGAAGTAGAATCAGCAATACAAGTAGATATATAAAGAGTATCTACTTTCTTACCTCTTGCTAGAACAAGTGCACCCTTGGTAACCTTCCAAGAATCTGCTGTGAGGGTTATTGTGCATCCCTCATCACCCAACCTTCCTATAGAAATTAAACTCTGCTTCAGAATTAGAACATGCATGACCTCCTTCAACACCCATGTGTTGTCAATCTACAATCTCAGCTGCACTTTCCCTTTGCCAACTATTTTACAAGGTGTACTATCCCCTAAATAAAGTACTCCAAAGTCTCCCTGTTCATACTCATGGAACAAATCTCTGTTTGGGGATGCATGAAAAGATGAACCAGAATCTAAAATCCATGATCCTACCTGACTATCCAAAGAAAGTATGAGAGCATCCTATACCATAATATCTGCATCCTTTGCTTCTTCAATACCTGCATGTTGATTCTCTTTATCTCTCAACCAACACTCCTTATTTGTATGCCCTTTCTTTCCACAAAACCAGTAGGTAATACCTTTGGATTCAGATCTCCTTCCCAACCTTGATTTCCCTTGCTCAACCTTCTCCCTTTGCCTTCCCCTGCTTTCTGCACTTAGAGCATTCCCTAATGATTCACCTGTGCTTCTCTTGCATATTTATTCATTCAAGATCACACTCACAACATCATCAACATTTAAGATTTTAGAAGCAGATGCAAAATTACTTACTACCATAACCAAACTGTCCCAACTTTCAAGCAAAGAACATAAAATCAAGAGAGCCTTTACCTCATCATCAAAAACAATATTGACTGAAGCTAATTGGTTTACCAAACCATGGAAATCACTGAGATGAGTATTTACCGATCCACCTTCCTGCATTTGCAAAGTAAATAGTTGCTTCATAAGATATACCTTATTAGAAGTCGAGGGCTTTTCGTATAAATTTGCCAAGGATTTTATCAACTCTTCTGTTGTCTTGCACTGTGATAAGCTGGAAATCACAGATGATGCAAGGCTCAACCTTATGGAATAGAGAGCCTTTCGATCAAGAACACTCCATTCTTCATCCTTCATATCTGTGGGCTTGCATGCAACCCCACCCAATGGTAAGTACAAATCCTTTTGATACAGATAATCCTCAATCTGCTTCCTCCAATGTTGATAATTCTTGCCGTTAAACTTCTCCATTCGTAGCTTACTATTTTCTATCATTGCTGAACTCCCACTCAATCTGAAAACCCTGTGAATGACCTGTAATAAAAAAATAATAACCTGCTTCCTGCAAACCGTAGCTCTGATACCAACTGTTAGGGACCCCTTATCCAATGGAAGCACAATTGATTACTTTCTTATAAGTAATTAAACATAGAATTATACCAAAATGATTAAGTAACTAGAAACTTGAGACAACAAAGAATTTGAGAGACAATACACACTCTTGTATTAAATATTACTAGAAGAAAATACAATAAGGAAGATGCCACTTCTTCCTCCACCTCAAAGGCTTGCCACACCTCAAGACCTTCTTCCCTCTCTCTCTTGCTCAACACAACAACTCTATAGCCTGAGTTATTATCCCTCCTTGAATGCTTCAGCTGATCTCCTTGACCTTACACCTATAGATCTCCTTGACCTTGCTTGCTTCAATGCTTTTACTTACCTGCTTGATAATTACAATACATGCATCATGGGTCTTTAAATAGAATCCCATGGTTACAAAAATATAAATCTACCTAAAATAATTAGACATGCAACTCGTGACTATAATTAGTCATTTGACATGCAAACACTCGCTTCACTTAACTGACTGTTCGTCAATAGCAGTTCTAAAACACATAGGCGACTGACGTTGGTCCCTGCTTGCCTGGTTCTGCTGACGTCGGTTGACTAGCTACCATCGCCAGTTGCCTTCTACACTGCATCTGACCGATGTCGGTCATGCTGCCAATGCCAGTGCTTCTGGTTCTTCAGCAACCTTCCTCATGTCTGCAACAGTTGAACCTTTTAGCTCTACACCCTAACAATATAGGTATAGGTGCAACTGTTTATCTCTAAGTGGGAGATTGTTAGGCTATGGAGCTAAAAGCTTCACCTAGATGCAAACATGGAGGTTGCTGAGTGTCACAGTTGCCAACATCAATTAGGCCAACCGATGTCAGTCATTGGTGGACAAGTAGCAACCAACATCGGTCAGAAGTCAGCTAACGTTGGTCATCTCTAGATAGACATGGACTGACATCAGTCACCTGTGCATTCCAGAACTATTTGTTGCATGAAGAGTTAGTTTGTTGAATGACCAGTTTACATGCAAAGACTAATTTTAGTCTTGGAGCTAGGGTTCTAATTATTGTAATTAGAAGTCTAATTATTGTTTGTATGGGATCTATATAATAGACTCATGGGCTATATTGTAAAGAGTGCTAGATAGAGAGAGTAAGGTTAGCTCCTTCAGAGGGAAGAGAGCAAGGTTAGCTCCTCATAGTGCCACAGTGCCAAGTGTGTATGATCAAGTAGATCTGTGGGAGAGTAAGATCTGGTAGAAGATCCACAGGGGTGCTGGTGTGGAGAATCAGAAGGGTTCTTCATGTGTGTATGATCTCAGTTTACAATTGTGCAAAACCAAGTTGATTTGTAGGTTGTGTAAGATCATGTTAGATCTACATGTTAAGTAAGATCATTTGAGTTGCAGGTTGTTGCAAGTTCATGGGAGATCTACTTGAAGTACTTTGAGTACTTGTGTACTGGCAGTATTGTTACTGACTGGTGGAGGTGAACAATAACTCTGTGTTTGAGTTGATTGTTGTGATTGTAATTGAGAGAGAGAACTCTTGATCGATAATTACTGGGAGTCCTAGAGGTGTGGGAAGCCTCAGAGGTGTGAGAAGAGTGTGGCATCTTCTTTATTGTATTTTCTTTCTGGATGAGTTGAATACAAGATTGTATTCTCTCTCAAATTCTGTGTTGTTTCTAATTTCTAGTTACTTGTTACTTCTGGTTAAATTCCATGTTTAGTTGCTTATATAAGGTAATCAATTGTGCTCCTAATCCTCACACTTTTATGGTATCTTCCTTACTTATTTCACATTTCTCAAGGGTTCCCTATTCCTTGTCAATGGATTTTTATAGGTGGTGATGAGTTTTAGCAGGCAATGAATACAAGAATGGTAGGGAGCAATGCTATGATCATCTCCATGAAATGTGAATCAAATCAACTTCTCAAAATTCACTTGTAATGCCTCCAAGAGATTAAAACCATTACCAAGGTTATTATAAAAACATGATATCATCATGGATACCCCTGTAGGTGCACCCTTTTTGAATATGAAGACAGTGAAGGGGGAAGTGGACAAAGTGCATGGTTTAGGCCTCATTTTTTACCTTTATCATCATATTCACCTTAATAATTCAAAAAATATGAAACAATATTCAATTCTTTCATATTAACATGGGAAACTTCCTTTAAGGCACCTATAAACGCATGTTTATGAATATAAGGTAGTAAGGATGATCTATGACCAAGAACAAGCCTAGAAGAGGCTTATGACTTTATGAAACCTCCCAAATCCAATAAAATTGATTAGCCCATGGAGAGGACCTAATACACATATGGAACAATGAAAATAATCAAACCAAATCAAACTATTCTGAAACAATCTCAAATAATGGAACCCTCATGAATGAATGAGCATAAAAAGCTTCCTAGCCTCTTCGTGATGGTTCATAAAGGAAAAGACATGAAAATAAAACTTGTTTCCATGGATTTGAAGCTCACTCAGACGTTTTTCAACCTTGAAGATCACTCCTCCCAACTCCACTTATAATGCTTGGACCAAGCATACAATGTTGACTCTCTTTGGATTGCAAAGGCAAGAAAGAAGAAACAAAAGAAAAATTTGATCCATCTAACCTTTTCTCTATAAAATAGGTGTGGTAAAGACTTTAACAAGATGAAGAGGCATATTCTCATGTTTTTATTTGAAGGTGGACTCTCCAAGTCCGTACAAGTACCATTAAGGGGCTAATTTTGAGTAGTTTTCCCTATTTTCATGAATGAAACTATTTCTTGAACTGAATATAACTACCTCCTAACATATTCTGACCTCCTCCACATTGAAAACTTCCTTGGTGACAATTTGTCTTCTTTATCTAATCCATACAAGTCATTTAATAAGCCAAAAATATGACTAAAAGGCATTTTTGCATATGAGACATGGTAAAGGATCAATTTATGACCTAGGAACAACATAGAACATATAAATGACCATATTAGGATATTTCCAAAACAATTTGAGCCTTTGGCCATGTTTGACCAAAGTTGAATTTGGCTGACTAGACTAGTACAAGGAAGCTAGGCTTAGACCAAGGCTAGAGCAGGGATAGGTAAGGTATTTAGACACACATGAGACCCTATTAGACATATGGGAACTTGTAAAAAGTTTCAATATGTATGGGTTGACCCAATTTGACTAAAATTCAAATTTGGTCAATAGTTATATGTGAATGCTAGTTTGCAACTCATATACCTATCCCATGATATCATTGGATAGTCATGATTTAGTAACAAAGAGTTTTGTGTGAGTGGAATTGACTCAAATTTTTATATCTAATTTCTATAATGAAAACTTTAGCCAAAGTAATTTTATAGCTAATACATTGTCATTCCATTATACTTTTTAGTTTACATGTGTATGCTAATGTATTTTAGATAAGGGATTGTATTCCATGGTCTATGTGACTATTGCATGTAGTAGGAAATGTATATACATGGGTTATATTGATTTTTTGATATCCACACTATTATTATCTACCCTTCCATAAAAGGTAGGACCACTCATAGTGGGAAGTTTTGTAGGAGACCATTGGTCTATGGTTGGAGGTAAATCACTCAGATGATGATTTCCCTCTATTAGCTATTTCAACTATTTATGATCATACCTAGGCTATATCTATGGATCATTGAGTGGATTGTGAAGCTCTTTTTGTATTATTATCCACATTGTATTGTACATTTGATTTTGTACTAAAATGTAACATATTGTACAATATTATTTGATGGATATTTAACATATTAGTGGATGTGAGACTTGTAATTAATTTTGAATATTATGACAACAATGGTTATAAGCTTATTCATGACCTTTTACCCTAAAACTAGGTCTTAACCCTTTAAAAATCAAGGAAAAGTTGCTTTTGTGTAGGTGTAGTTGTTGTCTCATCAAAGCATTGGTCTTTTCTAGTACTCACAGAGAAAATAGAGTTCTCATAACAACATTACTTGTAATATTTACAAGTAATAAGCAAGAGCACTTGACAAACCCAAAAGGGTCTATGGCTAGTTCTAGTGTAAGTTCAGTTTTGCAAAGTACTTTACTTACCAATTTTCATGAGTAAAAGCAATTTAGAAACACCAAAGGGTCAAAGCAGTGCATTTTGGGGTTACAAGGGGACTTGTTTTATGACTTTTATAAGTCAAAGCTAAAGAGAAACCTAATAAGGGTCAAAGTAGTTTAGTTTGAGTTTGTGGGATTACTTGACTTATGATCTTTCATGAGTTGGATTCATTCACAAACCTGAAAGGGTAAGGAAGAAGCAATTAGGTTTTTGAGACATCTTTACTTCAAATATTTTTGAGTAAGTCCTTTGGAAGAGCCCAAATTGGTCTTAGACATTTCTTAAGGCAAGTTTTTTTTTATGGAGGGCACCTAGGTGTTTTGTACGGTCATTTACAATTTCCTCAAAAGGTATGTGCCCTTACAGGGGGCACTTCAATGATAAAATAGACTTTACAAAACTTATGAAGGTTATGTTTAAAGGCAGAATAGACCTTACAAAGGGATTTTCATCAACATGAGGAACAATAGAAAAGTTTTGAAGGACAACTAGAGGCTCAAAATGCCCTTGCGGAGGGCATTTTGAGAAATATAGGGACCATTTACATAAGCCTGAAGGGCACTTTTGGCTCAAAATACCCTTGTAGAGGGCAGCCAATTGAAGCAAAGGGGATCCCAAAGGGAACTTGCCCTTTATGAAAAGTGACAAGCAGAAGGAGTTTTCCTTCAGACAAAATGTCTGAAGGGATTCCTTCAGACATTATGTCTAAAGGAAAACCAAAGAAGAAATCCCAAAGGCCAAAAATAAGTGAAGGAAATCCTTCAGATATTTTATCCAAAGGAATTCCTTTGGATAAATATTTGAATGACTTGTCAAGGGAAAATCCCATCATAAACAATGAGCAAGTGAGTAAGGACAAAGGCAAGGAAGAAGACAAGACAAAGACCAAGGATTGAAAAGGAGTAAAAAATCATTGAGAGCTTGAAGGCCCAATAAGTAAAGAGAAAAGGAACCAAATAAAAATATAAATCAAAAGAAAGAGACAAAACATGGAAAAGATAAAGTGGAAAAGATAAAGCTTAGAATAGTTCTAGCAACTTGACAAAGTCAAAAGGCAGAATCAATGACCATTCAAAATAAGATAAATGGCATAGGCACACTTAGTAAAAGGAATTAATACATTTTTTTGGAATAGTATCTACTGAAAACTAATACTCAGATTAGTTTTCAAACTATAGAGATCAACATCCCATGTTTTTCATGCTTCACCATTGATGCACAACCAGTTGCATCTAGGCATTAAAGAGAGCACGATCAGTCACAACAAATTGGAATTGCTTTCTTAGTTCTAGGAATAAGTTTCCCATGATTTTGTAGCCCAAAGACATTAGAAGTGATATTTTGGATAGTCTATAACATATTCTCCACATGTAGTTTAAATATGGTAGTAGCATGGTCTCTTGTCTCAGAAGTGTTTGACTCCAGTATGGGTTTCCTTTCCTTATTCTGTCAGCATCTTGCTCTATATAATTGTAACTTCTCATTTTGAGAGGATATCTCTCAACTTGTATGGTGAAGCCCTAAAGAAATTTACCTTGAATAAAAAAAAAAGCATTTTTACCTCCTTTTGAGCTTGCACTTTTGCATACATCTATGGTTTTATCTTGTGTTAAGTCATTTTCTTTTCATGCTTTCATAATTTTATTCCAGCATATCTAGTGCATAATGATTTTCTTCTCTTGCAAGTCAGAGGAAGTGTCTGAATAAGTATAAGCAAGTGAATAGGCTATGCAATAGTGTGTCTTAGAACACCTTTTGTGCTAGTTTTTTTCTCTCTTATCTCTCCACAGGACCCCCTACTGAAACATTGTTGCAAGAAAGGTATCATTTTGAGTGAAGTGTATGCTAGCTTGTATTGATTTAAAGTGTATGTCATAGCTGAGTAGACCATCCATTTGGTGCATCACCACATAGTTTAGGTTTTGATTTCAATATTTTTCTCTCCCTTTTCTTCCCCCCAAGTAGTTAGTAGTAGGAAATCGAGGGCCTCAAGGTGCATCAAGGGGAGCTATCACCTAATCTAGATATTCGTCCCTCACATTTGCCACCCACGTCAAGAAGGATTTATCCATTGTGTCATATGGATGAAGAGAGTTGAGCCTCCCTTCAGAGGGTGAAATCCACCATGTCAATAAAAGGTATAGCCTTATTTTTAGGCTAAGTAAGATTAGGATGTAAAGTATCTATATAATTTCAAAGATTTTGACAATGAGTGGAGGAATGATTATATGTGTCATGAAAGTAATAAATAAGCTTGTTAGTAAACTTTGTTGGTATATTAATAAATAGAATGGAATAAAAAGTTGAGGAAGGCTATTATAGTGTATAATCTCTAGTTTAATGATCAGTAACTTGATGAATGTCATAATATGAATGATCATCATATTGGGTTGGCAGAGGAGCAAGCTATGGTAAAGTAAATAGGCCATCTCAAAGGGGAGGTTGGGCTAGTGAAGAGATTATATGAGGCTTGAATAAAGGAGAAGTACAATAATAAGTAAGAAGAGACTCAACTAAAGTGGATATGGGAATAGGATTTGGACTAGGCTCTATTGAAGGAGGAGTAGGATGCATTGAGTTTTTAAATATAGTAGAAAACATCTTAGGGGAAATCTAGCTATAGGGATCCTAGTATCTAGTGAAGTGATAAGGACTAGTCATAGCATGATCCTAAGATGTTCTCTTGGAACTAAAGTTGTGCCATATGAATGCACCATCTATACCCTACGAATAAGAGGAATAATTCCAAAATTAAGAATTATATAATATATAATGTGATAAAATAAATAGAAATATTAAAAAAAACAAGAATGATAATGAAGGATCTCATAATCTCGAGCCCAAATAAGACCTAAAAATGTGCCATCTAGAGTATAACCATTGTCATAGTCAGGTGTATGAAGATAAATTTTCAAGTGGGTATGATCTTCTCATCGTAGGAGGCATTATGAATAGAGTGTAGAGTCGTAGTTAAGACTATGATTATATAATCACTAGGTGGTTGATGAGAATGTAGCTTCAGAGAGAAAGGAAGTTGGGAAATGAGATTAGGAGAGAGATCAAAAGTTTTTATCTTGAAGATGATCTCATCGAGCTCATCGTCATCATAATATAATAGGTTAGGTGGTATATTATCAATGATTTTGGGATGATCATGGTAACCTTGTATAGAGTTGATAGGGAAATTAAAACATTGATATTATCATAATAGAACACTTGGCAAGGGTTCAAGGGTTGAAATTTTGAATACACCATGATCTTGGAATTATTCAAAATTCTAAGGGTTAGTGTTGCCATTGTGATGGATATTGACACATTGGCAGGTAAAAGAGGTGATAGCCCTCATGCAATGAGTCAATGGCCTACCAAATAAGATATTATAGGAGAGAGAGAAATTGAAGATCATAACCTTCACTCGAATAGTGATAGGTGGGACAACAATAGGGAGCCACATACAACCTAAAGGAGGCATTTGCCTTTGGTCATAGCCTTGACATGTGTTTTGTGTAGACTTAAGATTACATTCAGAGTATCCAAGGGTTTTAATGAATTTAAGAGAGGCAACATAAGTACCTAAACCCTCATCAATAAATGCATGCTTGGCTTGTACTTCATCAATTTGGATGCTTATAAATAGGATAGGAACATCTACATGAAGCAAAATCTCATCTAGAATCATAGAAGCAATAGGGAATTTAAGAGAGATAAAAGTGTCCATTATTTATCCAATGTGTATAGACATATATTTAAATTTTTGTAACATGTTATCTTCTAACCTAGATAAGGTAGCCTAACATCTTGCTAAGGGAGGATTGGGGATGTTCATTTTTGTTAGGAATCTAGAACAACAAACATGCTCTGACTCAACTCCTTAGGATCTTGCTCCTCAGAAAGAGCACAGTATGATTACCAAATATAAGCAATTGAATATGCGGAAATAACCAGAAACACAAGTAACTAGAATTCACCAATAGCACAGAATATGAGAGACAATACACTATTTTGTATTAACACTATACAGAAAAGAATACATCAAAGAGCCGCCACACTCTTTCACCTTACAGAGATTCGCCACACCTCAAGTGTACAGTAATTCTTCTCACACACACTCTCCTACACAAAAACGGTCCCAACAACCAACTCACACACAGAATTGGTGTTCACCTCACCAACCAGTCAGTAATAACCCTGCCGGTACATCAAGCACTCTATAGCACTTCAAGTTGATCTCTCATGAACCTGCACCTGCAATTCAAAGACCAAACTTACATGTAGATCTCCAATGAGCTTGCAACAACCTGCAACTCATAGATCTTACAACTAGAAGGAACTCTTCCTTTCTATCTCATGCCTTGAACAATACATGCCAATGGGTCTATAAATAGATCCCTAACTCAAACACTAACTAAGACTCTTAATTTAGACAATTATCCTCGCAACCCAAGACTCTGGCTGGTCTTGACATGCAAACTCATCGTTCACTTAACTAACTGTCCGTGAAACGAACACTTCGGGAACACACAGGCGACCGATGCCGGTCCCTGCTAGTCTGGTTCTGCCGACGTCGGCCGACTTCCTGCCGTCGTCGGTTGCCTTCTGCACTGGATTCTGCCGACGTCGGTCATGCTGCCGATGCTGGTTCATGTAGAACTCAGCAACCTTCTGTTCCTCAGTTTGCAAAGGTTGAAGCTTTTAGCTCCACAACCTAACAATCTCCCACTTGGAGATAAACAGCTGCAACCTGTACCTGTACCTGTACACCGTCTAGTTTGTTTCCTTGGCTTTGTATCCCTCCTCAAGATCACTCTTGAAGACCAACCACCACAAAATCCGTGATGAAAAAACTGTCATCCAAATTACCTGCCACATCCGCATCTACAACCATGTAGATAAAGAACTTGACCCTGCATAGCATGTGCACCTGCTGCTGGTCCCACTGAACTGCCCTTCAGTATTACTCTTCCGGATTGACTCCAAACCTGTGACAACTCCCACTGCTTGGGAAAACTCAGGTTTAGTACATACCATGCACTCAACCTCATTATGTGAATCAAGACACCTGTTCTAAGAACTGTCTTACCATCAGCGTGCTAACCGGCTTCACACAATCATCCTGAAACAAAGTCAACAAGACCTCCATGTCTCTAGAACACACTCATGCCAAAGAATCTTGCTGCTCCCAGATTCTCTATGACAAACCCCTGAACTAGCTTTACCTTTAGTTCAGAAATACCTATATATGTAACCCTGCAACAAGCACATCATACAGAAAATAGAATAGTGTAGCTAATACTATCCAACCTGGTAAAGAGAAACACAATGATCAAACCTCCATTGCCCTGCAGCTAATACAAGATCATATACCCTAATCTTCCATCTCACGTATCCATTTCCGCTCTTCTTCATCCTCAACATCCATTCGTCTCTCAGTGCTTACTTCCAGCTGGCAACACTACCCAAAACACCTGTTTGGTTCTCCTCCAAGGAATCACATCCTCATCCATGCCAAGCTCCCACTGTTTCCTGGATCTACCTGTTCTGCTTCTTCAACAACTTCCTGGTCCTATGCCATAAGTGAGCAACAAGTAGTATAAAGAAGGGAAATGATGAATTTAAGAACTTACTTACACCTTTAGTCCTCCATATGGGCGCTTGAGACTCCATGACAACTCGCTGTCCACCCAAAATTCGTCTCAGTAACCGATGCCGGTCACATCTCAGTCTACAGCCGACCGATGTCGGTTCCCTGCGACTGCCTTCCTGCCGACGTCGGTTTCCCCTGGCTGACGCCGGTCTCTGTCTGCCCCGAGTCACCGACGTCGGGCTGCACATAGCCGACGTCGGTCCCTGTCTAGACGTCGACGCCGGTTTTCCTGCCGACGTCGGTCTCTATGTTTTTCTTGTGAGACCTGACTTTTTCTCGCGAGCTCTTTTTGGATCAAAACCTTGTCCAAATCACCCTTGCTCTGCTCAGAATTCCTCTGCACCTTATGCTGAACTCTGTCTGTCACTTTCTCCTTGAAAACCAAGGCTTTCCCGTTCTTGTCACTAACATCGGATTCCTCAAGAAACCTTACCTTCTTCTTCTGCATACAGAAACCACGATCCATGCCTTCCAAATCTGAAAGCATATTCTTTGACTCAAGAACCAGCATCTCCTTCTTATCTATGTGACCAAGCCTATTAAGCCACATCTCTGAATCTACAGCTGAAGTAGATAACCCAGAAAGAGAATCAGTAAAACAAGTAGATAGATAAAGCGTACCTACTTTCTTACCTTTAGCTATAACAAGTGTACCCTTGGTAACCTTCCAAGAGTCCGCTGTGAGAGTTACTGTGCAACCCTCTTCACCCAAACTTTTAACCGAAATCAGATTCCGCTTCAGAACTGGGACATGCATGACCTCCTTTAACACCCATGTGTCACCTGTCTGCAATTTCAGCTTCACTTTGCCTTTGCCAACAATCTGACAAGGCTTACCATCCCCTACACAAATTTCTCCAAAGTCTCCCTGGACATACTCATGAAAAAATTCTCTATGTGGAGATGCATGAAAAGAGGCACCAGAATCTAATACCCAAGATTCTACTTTATCCAAAGAACATACCAGAGCATCCTGTGTAACGTAGCCTGCAACATCTGCTTCTTCTCCATGTTCTTCATGGTGATCTTCACCCGATCTGCAATCTCTCTTTAAGTGCCCTTGCTTTCCACATTTCCAGCAGGTTATTCTGCCATACCTGGACTTGGATCTTTTGCCTGTCTTCGACCTTGATCTCCCACGCTCTTTCCTCTCTCTTGGCCTTCCTCTTCCTTCAACACTCAAAGCATTTCCAGATAATTCACCTGTGCTTTTCCTGCGTATCTCTTCATTCAAGATTACACTCACAACATCATCCACTTTTAAGACTTTTGAAGGAGACACAGTATTAGAAACTGCCATTACCAAACCTTCCCAACTTTCAGGTAATGAACACAAGATTAAGAGAGCTCTAAGTTCATCATCAAATACAATATTCACTGAACCTAACTGGTTTACCAAACCATGGAAATCACTAAGATGGCTATGAATAGATCCACCTTCCAACATTTGCAAATTAAATAAACGCTTCATAAGAAATACCTTGTTTGAAGCTGAGGGTTTTTCATACAAATTTGCCAAAGATTTCATCAACTCCACCGTTGTCTTACACTGTGATAAGCTGGAAATCACAGATGAATCAAGACTCAATCTAACAGATCCCAGAGCCTTCCGATCAAGAACCTCCCATTCTTCATCTTTCATATCCAAGGGTTTGCTAGCAACCCCACCCAACGGTAAGTACAAATCTTTCTGATACAGATAGTCCTCAATCTGCATCCTCCATAATTGGTAGTTCTTGCCATTGAACTTTTCCATTCGTAGTTGACTGTTTTCTGCCATTGCTCAACTCCCACTCAAACAAAAACCCTGTGAGTAACCTGTAATCAAAACACACTACCCAGATCTACACCAATCTGTTAGTATCCCAACCAAAAGCTCTGATACCACTTGTTGGTATCAAGCTCAAGAACCTACAACCAAGGCTCTGATACCACTTGTTAGGAATCTAGAATAACAAACATGCTCTGACTCAACTCGTTAGGATCTTGCTCCTCAGAAAGAGCACAGTATGATTACCAAATATAAGCAATTGAATATGCGGAAATAACCAGAAACACAAGTAACTAGAATTCACCAATAGCACAGAATATGAGAGACAATACACTATTTTGTATTAACACTATACAGAAAAGAATACATCAAAGAGCCACCACACTCTTTCACCTTACAGAGATTTGCCACACCTCAAGTGTACAGTAATTCTTCTCACACACACTCTCCTACACAAAAACGGTCCCAACAACCAACTCACACACAGAATTGGTGTTCACCTCACCAACCAGTCAGTAATAACCCTGCCGGTACATCAAGCACTCTATAGCACTTCAAGTTGATCTCTCATGAACCTGCACCTGCAATTCAAAGACCAAACTTACATGTAGATCTCCAATGAGCTTGCAACAACCTGCAACTCATAGATCTTACAACTAGAAGGAACTCTTCCTTTCTATCTCATGCCTTGAACAATACATGCCAATGGGTCTATAAATAGATCCCTAACTCAAACACTAACTAAGACTCTTAATTTAGACAATTATCCTCGCAACCCAAGACTCTGGCTGGTCTTGACATGCAAACTCATCGTTCACTTAACTAACTGTCCGTGAAACAAACACTTCGGGAACACACAGGCGACCGACGCCGGTCCCTGCTAGTCTGGTTCTGCCGATGTCGGCCGACTTCCTGCCGTCGTCGGTTGCCTTCTGCACTGGATTCTGCCGACGTTGGTCATGCTGCCGACGCCGGTTCATGTAGAACTCAGCAACCTTCTGTTCCTCAGTTTGCAAAGGTTGAAGCTTTTAGCTCCACAACCTAACAATTTTGAATAGTAATTACATAAGGCAATTATGGTGACATGGAGAATTCTATATGAGTTCAAGAAAGGGAATTTAAGATTGGATATTAGTAATATCCTTCATAGGATTCCATTTATCATAACCCATGAGGGGACTATTGGATAGAGGGGCATAATGTTAGAAGATTTCCTTAGAAGGAGGATTATAAATGCATGTAAATTTATGTTAATAGGATGTGAGATGTTTAATTTGGGTACATATTATTTGATTATTATGAGAATATTAGGTAGGTGTTATAGGTTTATTTTGTGATAGATTTGAAGAAGTGGTATTATAAAGTTGAATATTATTGGTGATGGATAAAGAGGTTGGCAAAATTGTATAAATGGTATGAGAGGTGTTATCCAATGGAGGTGTTGGAATTTTTTCATCGAAAGAGATAAGGTCCTCTTGCCCCAACTCAATTAGGTGAGTTGGGAAAGAATATTGGATAACATGAAAAGTGTGAGATGATTGGTGTGTTTTGGTAGGACGACAATCAATGAAGGCAACTACCCTTCACATATTAGTCATGTTAACCAAATTCTCTCTAAGAGTTAGGTATATAATATTGTTAATGTTATTGGGGGAAGGAGTAGACTTATCATTATTGTCTTGATGGTTTGGAAGAGGATCTTTGTAAATGGCTAGTTGAGAATTAGCCTATTTCAAAGATTGATTTCTACTTTGTGTTTCATGAGATTTGAATTCAATGTCATAGGTTTGTTGACATTTATGATTGAGGGAATCATGGTTAAAATTTAGACCAAGGAGGAAATCCATAGATAAGTTATGTAATTGCCTTCAAGTCTCACGAGAGTGGACTCAATTAGCATGGAACCAACATAATTTATTTGGATCATACCATGGTTTAATAGGGTGATTTGGATCAAGCTCTTGTGGAAGAGGCCTTGGTAGACATGTTTAGAGTTACACCAAGGATAATGGATAATGAACATTGATGTTATTTATTGGAGAAAATTGAGGGTGAGGGGTGTGGTTTAAAGGGGGAGTTTGTTCCAGAGCAAGGATAGGAGTAATAGATTGAATATTATGAATGGCATCATAGGAATAATTGACACCATATTTAGTATCATGATGTTTTTTATTTTTGATGAGCATATGAGTTCCCACAGGAGTTTCATATGGCTCCAACTAATGCATGAGAAAACCTTGGCACTTAGCTTGGTTTAGGGCCTCTTTCAAAGTTTATGGAGAGAGAGTCCAGACCCAATATTAAAACTTAGGATAAAGAGCATTGATGCATATATGAAAGATGTTATCATTCACCATGTTGTGTTCACACTTATTAGATAAGGTCTTCCACCATCTGATGAAAGATTGTGTAGTTTTTGTCGCAAGTTACTTGCAATGAATAAAATAAGCCAAGGTATTTTTAGGGATGTTACTAGTTTTAGATTATTTTACTAGAGTGTTAACTAGATCTTAAAAATTAGTGATGGAATGAGATTTGAGTTATTTATACCAATATAAAGCATCTCCATATAGGGTTTTCTTAAATATCTTGGTAGAAGCAGAAGTGTTTAACTTGACCTAATCTTTGTATATATTTCCAAATATTTGTAAGTGTAAGGTAGGATTAGATGACCCATTATATCTAATGGTAGGGGTGATACCTCCTATATATGTGTTGGTAATTTGAGGCATAAGAGGTTCATTTTTAATATGTGTAATTATTTTTTTAACAAGAAGTGGCTGAGGAATAAGGTTTCCTTGGGAATCCCTAAGGGGGTGGGGGGCATTTTGGTAGTGCACTCCCCATGGAACCTATTGAGGTTGATTTTGGAGATGAATAAGGTGATTATGTATTTGCATCATTTGGTTACATTATTATATTAGAAATAATTCATTTGGTTAATGTTTTATAATAAAAGTTGATGTGTTTGAGTGGTGTTTTGATCAGTGTGCAAATCATGCAAAGCATTAGTATTAGTATTATTTTATTGGGTACCATTGTGAGTAGTGGCATGTGTGGCACTAGTGGATTGAGAGGCATTATTAGAAAAAGAAACACTATTGGTATGGTTATCATGTGTTGCAAAAGATGCACTAGTAAAAGGATGAGAAGAAGAAGAATCACTAGTGGAGGAATTGATAAGAGTGGGTCTAGGAAAAGGTCCACTAGATGTTAAACCTACCATGTTAGTAGATATACTTGGCATGGAGGTAGAATAAATCAAGGAAGAAGAGGTCATAGTATGAGAAGGGGTCAAAAGAGAAGGAAGAGGTTGAGAGGTAAAGAAGATATTACCCTCAAATCTATGTGAGAATGTGGGGGAAGGTGAACGGGGTTCTTCTTCTTGACCACTTATCATAAGGTGGTAAATATTGGAAGGGTCTTTTCCTCAATGTTGAGTAAATTCATTAATGAAGAAAACCATTTCCAGAGTATACTCTAATTTATGTTGATATTCTAAAGAGAATAGAGGTTTATTAATTGAAGATACATGAGGAGGAGCCCCATAATTTTTAGTGTGATAGGCAACATGCACATTTTTCTCATCTAATGTGGAGGCCAAAAGTTATTTATGAGAAAAGCTATTGGGATTGGTAAATTTCATCACATTTATGGAGTTTAACTCTGTGTTGTCATTAAATAGGAATTTCATGATGAAATAAAAAGGCTAAGAAGGACAATGATGATGTAAAGACAAACATGATGGAAATACAAAGTCAATAAATATGACAAATAGTCGAGTCAGTCGACTATGTGTTATAACCCAATAGGCAGATAAGAATATAGAGTCATTCAGGTTGATTATGTATTGTAAACAAAAAGGTGAAGCATGATGATAAGGATACATAATCATTCAGGTTGACTAAGTAATACTAAATAGAGAGCTAAATTTTTGAATAAGAAGACAAAGTATTAAAGTTAATTGTGTATTAATATTGACCAAGATGATAGTGTTCTTAAATAAGGGGAAAAAACTAAAAAATAATTGGAAGAA
Source organism: Torreya grandis (assembly GCA_037957365.1). NCBI lineage: Eukaryota > Viridiplantae > Streptophyta > Pinopsida > Cupressales > Taxaceae > Torreya > Torreya grandis. The sequence goes on along the minus strand of JARHVA010003701.1, from coordinate 746,287 downwards.
AGAATTAAATGAAGCAAACAAATAATTGGATCAATGTGATTCATATAATTGGGGCACAAAACATAAAACTTTTCACCAATGTTGGCCAATGTAATTTTTTATAAGACAACATGTGATAATCAAAGAGCAAGCAGTCAACTAAAAAGTAAATTCTAACTAGATGTTCACCCTAAGTGTTATTAGATTATTAGAAAGTATTGATTTTATTGTGATAAGAGAGTTGGTTGAAATAGGGATCTAGAAAGTCATGTAAATTTGGTTTCAAGAGGTTTAGGTTGAAAGGAATTTGTATTGGCAATAGTACTATCTTGGTATTAGGGCCTACCCCATCACTTCACAATCCTAAAGAGATAAGGGTGTTGGGTGATTTGCCACTATATACTAATAACCATGTATTTATACTTGGCCAGAAAACCAAGTCACCTTACCCCTTGGTGATGAAATCCAAATAGGTAGGCCTTGGAAAGACAAATATTTAAATGCATTTTGAATTTTAAACGATTTGGTAGTGTGTGAAAAAGAGTAAAATAGTGTAACTAAAATGGTAACTTGAAAATCCACATGATTAGACTATGTGAGTTAATATAAGCATGTAAACAACTAAAAAGTAAATGTGAATTAATTATTAATAAATAGATGTTAATTCCTTGACTAAGAATAATATAGAGTCAGTTCAGGTGACACTATATGCAAATAGTATAGAATAAATTCACCTAGGTCATTATTCTATAGAATAAAGGTATTTAAGAATAGATTCAAATAGATCAATTATGTCTCTCAAATAGAAGATAGAATATAGAATTAAGTTGACCTAGTTAGTTGTAGGTTTACAGTTTTGAAGACAACCAACTTGTGAAAAATAGAACTAATAGTACTAAAGTGACAAAGCGAGGAAAGAAAAGAACCTTGGTGGGATTGAAGATGATTTAGATTGAAAATTTTATGCTTTAATGATTTATTTTTTACTTTCAATTTATGCAAACTGGATCAACTGGTTTGATGGAGTTATGTAAAATCCTATATGCTGAAGAATAACAAGGAACAAGGTTGACCTATTTGATAGCGTTCATTGACCTATATGCTGGCATAAAAAATTAGTAGATAGATTCAACCTATTCAACAGTGTATGATAATCTAGAATTAAATAATAATATTGTGTCAAACTATTTGATCCAATAACCTATAGTTGATGAAGACCTGCATAGATATAATAGAGTCATTTTGAAGTGACTATGTATTAAACCTGCACAAAAAAATTTAGAACTCTATCTACTAGTTCGATATCATAATAAATATATGGAAAAATATAATAAGATGATAAAAATGATTGCATGAAATGAAACATAAAAGGGTTAGTTTCATGTCGAGTTCACTATAATATATGCAAAAGGAAATAAAACTGATCTATAAATCAATCTTAGCTCAAAGAAGATAAATCCTACTTACACTTATGATTATCGATATATTATATATTATGGGTCATGACCAAGATGGATCTGCTAGACATATCTGAGGGATCTCTTACCATAATAATATCACTAGGGAGGGTTCCGAAGCCTCCAATCAAACAAAACCATGCAATAACCCTAACTAGGTCCAATGTTTTCATATTCACTAAACTAATAATAAGTAAATCAAAAATATAATCTAGTGATCACCAAAGCTATGACACAAACTAGGGGTAATAAATATTAAAATTAAACATGCATAGAATACATATACTCATGTCAATGTATATATAAACCTAATGCATGGGAGATAAGTACAAATTCATATATATCTACTCTTATAAAGGAGGAACAAATTTATGAATACTTACCTTTGAAGATGAACCTATTGAGCCTTAATATGTCCCTTGGCTAAGTTGCTTTGTAAGTGATTATTTTGGTATGTAAGGATGATAAGGATAAATCAACTTTAGGCTACACAACCTATCAATACATCTAAAAGACTTATCCACAATATAAGATCCATACCTCCAAAAAAAGTATTAAACCTTAATACATGCTTCTAAAGTAGAATGTTAGATAAGTAGATGAACAATATATAACTCTTATTTTTCTCTTCTTAAATAAATGATGAATTGAATGTGTTTAAATAGTTAGATCTAACCCTAGTATTTCCTAAAAGTTTAGCTGACAAGGTCGACCCACTCGAAATTATATCATTATTGACAAAAACAAATTAAGTCTTTGTTTATTTCATCCAGGGGCTGACCTAGACTGTAAATAAGTTTTATCAATTAGAGTACAAGGTCAATGCAACCGATATTGTAATGTAAATCATCAAAAAGTTTTTTAGGTTAAGGAAGGGCTAATGAAGGCATAAAATGACTAGAAGAGGGTACAAAAGAGGAGGAAAATCTTAGGGGAATGTTTTTAGAAGATGGTTGTGTAGGTAGTAAGTGGTAATATAGGGGAAACAATCCTATGAAACATAAATGGTTTGCCCACCCCTTTCTTGATGTACCCCTTAAGGCATGCACTTAGAGTGATTGAGACTTAATGGGTTTCTACAAGAGAAAAACAATCATTTATTGATAAATTTTGAAAATATTATGTGTATACAAGAAGCATCATTTTCATTAAGAATAATCATTTTGAGTCGTTTTCTATCTATACAAATTGGTTGTATTTTATAGTTTATTTTATATTCAATTCCATCAATAGCCTAACACTTTTATGTTTCAAGTTGAGTTGGTTATACTACTTAACTTTGATCTTATTATATTGTCAATTGAGTTATGTGATTGAGATGTAATGATCTCAATGGTTATGTTACAACTAACCCTTTTACTGGATTGGGGGCATAATTACCTTCCAATATCCCTATTAGAATAACCAATGTTTGATTTTCAACCTCTTTTAGCTCCAATTTTTCATTAAAAATCATCTTTACAAAATATAAGTACCAAGTGGAAACACGGTTGCATCAACACATAGGTGTACTCCTTCCTTGCACTTTTTTATTTTTAGACATTTCAGTTATGTCAAATTTTAGATTATATGCACTAATTTATATTGTAACATCAATTTTATTACACATCATACACCATCAAAACACTCAAGTTGGATCAAGAAAATTAAAGATGTGTTGTACACACCCAAGTACACATTTATTTCCTTTTTTATAGTAATTTCATATTTATGCATTACTAGATTAAAAGAGAGGTAAATGTAGATACTAAAATTTGATTTATATAGAATATCATTCTTGTATATTTGAAAAATTCCTATCTAGGATCTATCTTTCAATTTTAGACCTTCATATTGTCAAAAGGCTCACATTTTCCATCTCATTATGCCTAATTTTTTATTATATGGTTTAACCCTATAATTTTAATGACATATATATCTTATAATATAAAAAAATCCTAAAACTTGATATATATCCTTCACCATCATTTTAATATCCTCATCAACTTCCTAGCCTATCAAAAACTTGTGTCCTATATAGGGACTGACACAAGTGTCCATATTCTTATTAAGTGTAAAGTCCTCAAAATTCATCTAATTTACAAATATTTTAAAGTCTATGGGTCAGCCTATTTGTGTTATTGAACCCTACCATGACATATTTTCAAAAGGTATGGTAAAAATATAAATAAGAAGCAAATACCTATTCAATATCATTCAATCAATTACACAACTAAGTTATAATACCTTATTCTTCCTTATTTTCATAGTAGTCATAGGAGAAATCATATTATAGGTTAGAAACACTCAAATAACATCCCATTAGCATAGATTTTTCAGATTAAAAGCAATATCATTGCCTTCCTTTGCATATAGTATATTTCACCCTTGTGCACACATAATCCAACACCTGGGGGAGAAATACACAAGTCTAATATGTAGGTATCATTCATTGATAGAGGGTTATTTAAGGTCATATCAACACCATGAGCCTACTAACCTATATTTAGCAAGGTAAAAAGACTTAAGGTGAAGAGTTAGGGTTTTATCTGCATACAGTCATCGATAGCCTATGTGTGCGAATGAAAAACATCAACAGAAAGGCAATAAAAAACCTAAAAATCTATAGGTGGTCACTTCATAATAATTTGAATATTTTTTAGAAGACATTTGTGTCAAGATCATGATAGAAGCATTGATGTAAGTGTCTTAGGACTAACATAAGTGTCTATGACTCTGTTAGGAATAGATTTTACATTTGTGTAATATTGGGCATTTATCGAGAGGTAAATAGTAACAGATGGATATATACCAAGAGGTAAATAGTAATAGGCATTTATAAATGTATGGTTAATTGGTAATATTGAATTAGTTAGAATACTATATTTTTGAAATATATTGTTATTTATTATAAAAATATATCGTAATAGGTTTGGAGGTTTTATAGATGAGAAAAATTAGGGAAGAGGTTATAGGAAATATTCCTATATATATGTATTGTGTCTCACATTGAATTAATCAGATAGTAGATTATTATTATTATGTGAATTAAATTATTTATCTCTTTATTTGAGCAAACTCCTAAAATTTACAATGATGGTATCAAAGCAGGTACCTGGTTAGATGGAAGAATAATTTATATATAGGGGTAGCTATATTATTTTCCTTTGCAAAAATTTATGAAGTTTAGTCTATGACATGATCATTGGAGATTGTATAGCTTTTATTTTTTAGTCTGGTCATAGCATTGGAAGATTAGATTTCATGTTGATAAAGGAAAGGACATCACACATGCAGTCTTGAAATGTAGTGTGTTGACAATGTATCCACCAGTTAGCACTACCTAGTTTGTGCTATTTTATGTGGTCTTATAGTTCCACATCTCACCCATACCTTCATGGTTAAACAATGATATACAATTTTTTGTAATTATTGAACAAAGACCCTATTTGTCATTTTTTTAACAGTCAAAATTATTTTATACAGTTGATAAGCATTGTCCATAGACTCGTTTCATTTTTTCAACATAGCCATTGTACCTAAATACACAACTATTATTTATCAGTAATCTATACATCATTGATTTTAATATCTAAAACATTTTTATTACCATTACTATATTAATCCACAACATTGATGTTTTTATAGTCAAGATGGGGTTTTTAGTGATTTCTAATAAAGTGCAGATCTATATTCCAATTTGTTCTCAACTTGTCTGATGATAGTATCACACCACTTCTCAAAATGTAATAGCTTCATACTTAAATTATCTATGTTTATATCCATGTCTCATACACTTTCGATGCACTTAAAACCTTAGATCCATCTTACTGTTGTCTTTATGGGAGTATATAAATCATGGCATCAAATTGTGCCAACTATGCATCAAGTTCTACATACGTGTAGTTTGTCTTGTTTTATCATGTCATGTAATTTTAGTATGTTTAGTCAATTTTGTTTGATCTAGTTTTATTTTAATGAGTCGTTACTATAATTCTTTTTTGTATTTAAAGAATATAAAAAAGTTATATTTGTATATCATAAATGATATGGTCAGTTCTTTTTTTAATAAAGGTATCATTTTTAAAATCTGTCAAGTTTTTTGTTCTATAACCTTAGGTGTCAATATTGGTATTGAAGTGATAAATTTCAAGTTTTATGTTTATAATTAATATATTCGGTCCATGTCAAATACTCTATTGTATGTAGTCATCAAAAGTTTTTATTATTTATAAGTATTATAATTTTAAAATGACCCATTTTTATTAAATAGAGTCAATGTCATTAATTGAGTGGTCATTATCATTAAGTGAGCATCCAAATTTTATACATTGTCAAAAAAAATTGTGTCGGTATTGGGTCCATTGTCAAAGAGTTGTCATGATGTCAAAATTTGTAAAAATAAATAAAATTAGATTCTAGATGCATTTTTTCTTGTAAGAAACGTCCACTTTATGGGGAGGGGGATTTTCCATCAAAAAAATCATGAGCATGATTAATATATCACCTGAGTGAGAAATAACATATTAGAGGTTGGAGGATACATAGAGGTTGGAGGTCTTTCAGCAACCTCTCATCAAACACCAATAACGAGGCCACTAAAGACACTAAAAATCTAAACACATGTGCTTCTGAATGTCAACAAACCCATTGGACCTACTTAGGACCCTCTTGGGACTAATTTACACCAATTTGGCCTAAAAAATTCCACCCATAGTCAAATTCACAAGATGACTCAACCTGGGCTTTAGGACCTCTTTCCCTTGGAACCTGACCATCAATGATCAGGGTGACCATTTTTGATCACCATGGGAAACCCTGACTATCAATGGTTAGGGCCCACCTCCTTAAAAAATAACATACAACCACCCACTGAGATTTTCTAAATATAACTCATCTAAATCTTGTTACGAGCCTTTGTATGGACAAGTTATATTTAAATAGCCTAGTTGCACCTTGAATTCCACCTCTTGCTTATTCCTATAAGAAGAAAGGAGCCTAGGAGGTCAGATCCATCTACGATAATTATCAGGAGCTTAGGGATTTAGGAGTTTTCTTTTTTAGGTCAATTAGCATCATCAACATTATTGAGCATCATCAGCAATCTTATTAAGAGTCAACTTGTCATCACCTCTCAACTGAGTTCTTGAGTACCGTTGCTCTATCAAAATTAAACCAAATTCCACCAATGGGTTAACTAATTCAACCACTCACCCAAAAAACTTCTAGTAAGATGATTACTTGTTTGTCAATATTCATTTACTTTATTCCCATTTCACAATCAATCCAACCCTCACCCATCACCCAGAATCCATCTTTTGGATCCTATTATTTAGCAATTAACAACCCAAAACTCACATAGTAATAGTTGATGGTTGGCTTAACCACCAATGGTCAGCCCAAATACTAGTGGTCAGATTGACCACCAATGATCACCTTAACTACCAATGGTCACCCTAACCACTGACGGTCATTATAGCAATGAAAAATAACAAGCTATTTTTACCCATCTACCCTCAACCAAACCTAGTCTTTTTGTGTTTTTTAACATTCACATACCTTTTTCATATTTTTTGAAGCATACCCCAACCCCTTAGCACTAGTATTAAATAGTCAATCACTAATTTTATCATTTCTAGTCTATTTTCCAAGCAAGCATTCTTATTCAATTTTAGTAATTTTTGGTTATTGATGCAAGTACCTCCTTTTCAGTATTGTGAATTTAATTATTTATTACATGTGGATTGAGAGCCCCTAACGAATCTCTCACTTCCAAGATCTAGATATCTCTAGGGAGTCCACCCAACTATCTATCTTAAAAAAAATTTGCTTCAGTGTTTTCTTATCTACAAGTCTCCATCCCAAGCCAAAGAGGATCTCTTCATAATCTTCTAATTTAACATGTGCACAAACAAATAGGTTTTTTAACCACACCCATATCAAGTTTATTTTCTCTCTTCCCTATAACTTAAAGAAAAAATTCATATGAAATATTCTGGCATGCCCAGTGGGACCTGAGTCTTTACTCATTTGTATACTTTTCTCTCTATCTATGCTCATAATTGAAACTAAAATTTCTTTTAGGCTTAAAATAAACTTCATCCATTACTTTCTTTTACATTAGTTCACTTTAAATTAAAGAACAATAATATTATTGTATCACTACTTTTGTTTCACACACTAGCCAAACCACTTTCATTAATCAAACATAAAAATAATTTGAGACAAGGCCCAACTGGGATTTCATCACCTAGTGGTCACCTTACCCTTTCCCAACAATCCTACTTAGAGGTCATTACTAGGGGGAGAACCAACTCAGTTCTCTAGTTGAGTATAAACTCTAAATATAAATATATATTAGCTAAGCACCCAACACCCTTATCACTACAGATTGTGAAGTGAAGGGGTACGCCCCAATACTAAGCCATGTATTGATTCTGATACAGATTTTTTTGAGTACTTAAACAACCTGAAAAAAACTATAGATTGCTTCTATAGTACCTGATCTACACGCTAACTTTTATCACACATTAAGCCAAACGTGAGATTAAAACTAAGCTCTAGGCTTAACATACTTTATAGTGTGTCTTGATTTCCTTGATCATTTTCTTATCTTCTTCCTATTTTAGTGGCAAGTTTATTCTTGTTTTCTCTCCCCCTTTTATTTCATGGTTCTCACTCTCCAGTAGCAAAGAGACCTAGTAGAGCAAAACCCATCACTAAAATAAACCTCTTCTACTTCCTCATCTATGGATTACATCTCTTAAGCAGAAGACTCATCTCACTCATTAGGAAGCCCTACTTTTCCTTGAGTATTTTCCCAAGGAGACATGGACTTTATCACTTTTTTAAACAATAATTCAATTAACCTTCATCACTACCTTAACACCTCCCCTCACCATGCCCCAGTTCCAACTCCACCTTAGGACCCTCCTTATGAAATGCCATTCCACCTTATGATGGGTGTCCCTATTTTCATAGTCACTACCCAACCTTTGACTGACTAGGAATTTTCATCTACTAACCCCTTTGATGCCACAACTAAAAACCAACCTATCCAACTAAATGCTAACCCTATACCTTCCACCCCTACCAATGGCTCCACCTTAGGAATAACCCAGCCACTAACCCATCATGTTCCACTTATTACTAGAGAACCTACCATTAGCACTACCAACCTTCCCTCTATCAGCACCAACCCAATTGTTAATACCCTTTTACCAATCTTAGCAGTATCTATTCCTTCTACTTCACCACCTACTAGCACAAAGGTCACTACCTCTCCTTTTGTTACCAACCCAATTACTATTCATGCCTAATCCACAGGAATCCTTTAGCAGGTACCTATTGCACCAAACCTTGGATACATCCCTAACCCATAATGGAATGTCCCCACTACCCAACCACCATCATCTACCTAAACTTACATACCAGCTACCCAACCTCTACCATCCACATTCCAATATGTGGCAGCCCTTCAACTACCAACCAGTTACTAGTATACCACTCAACCATAACCATAGTATGCACCTTATAATCCTTTGGGTACACCACCTCAAACTGACTTAATGAAGATGTTCATGTAAAAGATGACAAACTTTGAGTCATCCATTTTGGGGACTCATAAAATCATATCCTATGATTAGATTTGAAATGAACCTATCCATCCTTCTATCCCTATCAGACCTTATATTCCTCAATGGGAGATTCCAAAATTTATCAAACTTTAGAGCAAGGAGGACCCCAAACAACACCTTAGGGAATTTAGACACACATGTTACATGATTGCCTGTGATGATGTCATTCTCCTTCAAACCTTCCCCATGTCTTTATCTAGCCTGACACTTGACTGGTATAGTGCCATTACTAAGCATTCGATCTTTTCTTTCACCCAACTAGCTCAGGTCTTCTTAGATCACTTTTTCATTAACATTTCCAAGAAGGTCTCTATTACTAACCTCTATTCTATAAGGAAATTCAATGATGAGTCCATTGCCAATTTTGTCACCTGTTGGAGAAACTTGATTGATCATCTTTTATTTTCCTTTCCTAAACCTAAATTTATAGAGTTTTTTGCTCGAGCCTATGCCAAACATATATCTTCTACACTTCATGTCCAAAGCTTCAAAACTTTTGAAAAACCTTTTACCATGGCATGTAAGCTACAAAATAGATCCATAGATGAGGGTAAATTGAGGTTACAAAAAATAAACTCTACCTTTAATACCAATGAAACCTCCTCCTCCAAACCAGGTAACCAAGCCAATGCCAAAACCAAGAATAAGGGAATTGTGAATGTCATTGTCCTTAAAGCCACCCCTCCACCCAATGTTAAACAACAAAGTTCTCCCATTACCTCCAACCAAAACACAAGGAACCCAATTTGAAGAAACCAAAAATATTTCACTCCACTTAGAGAATCTTATGCCTCAGTTTTGGAGAAACTACTAAAAACTAACTTTATACAATTTCCACCCATCAAACCTCCCCAATAGTTTGATTATTCTCATCTAAAACCTACTTGGTAAAATGAGAATTACCTTTGTGCTTTTCATCAAGTAATTAGATGTGATGTCAGTCAATGTAATACCTTTAATAATGTTGTTCAGAGCCTTGTTGACAAGGGGGAACTCATGTTCGATAATCCTAATGCTCCTCAAAATCAAGCTCTTGACATCTTTAGGAAACCCTTTCCCAACCATTCCCCTACCAAGATCGAGGACACATAGACTAAATGTTTTCATGATGCCCACATAGTCAATATGGTCCTTGATACACTTATACTCCCCCACTTCACTTGTCAAGGTGGTGGAGTCACCTTCCCTTCCTCTAAAATCCCAAACCAAGGAGGTTTATTTTTCCTTGGCTACACTCATATAGGCTTTAGAATTGTTAATCACCCCTTTTAATAGCCTATCTGAACAAATAAACATTCTTAATCTACCATCTCCCCTAACCACAGAACAAACCACAACTATGGACAGTGTTCCTAGGAAAATAACTTTTCCAAAAACACCCCTCATGGAGTAGCCACCCATTCCAAACTTTCATCCCTTGATTGAAGAAATAGATGAGGCTCGAAATCCTCCTAATCAACCCATAGTTGTATCCTTGACATCCACTACTTAGGAGGCTAGACCAATATACAGACCTTTTTCTAAATTTGTTCAGAAGTTAGGCATGGTCAAAAAACTGGGCATGGATCAAACCACTTTCTGACAATAGTTAAGGCTCCCTTACATCAACAAAATTGAGCATTTTTTCATGCCTTTAACCAACCAATATATCATTTTTATACAACCTCTTAAATTGATCAGAACCTCTACTAACCCCTCACCTTCTCAGTTAACCAAAACAATTGCATCTCAAATGACTACACCACCAACTAAACCTTTCAAAAATCTTGGTTCCTTCCCTACATGAAGTTTGATTCACCCATCCTTAAATGTATACTTAACCCCATCCAAGCATATACCCAAAAATTAACCCAAATCAACCAAAGGGGTGAAACTATTAAAGAGCCACATGGCTAGGATTCTACCTCCCTCTACCTCACCTTCTATCTTGGGGCCTCATCCTTTAACTTTGATTAAAAATAAATCTCCTTTTAAAATATTTTGTCTACCACCATTGGTTACACCAGCCCACTTACTATTTAATGCACTAATCCTTCCCAAATTACCTATAGCTATGATATCAACCCTAAATGCCCCATCCACTACCATACCTAAACCAAAACCATTTACCAGAAACACCACCTTACCTAAACCCTCTCTCACCAAACCCATTACTACCAACATGCTCACTTTACCAACAAAAACCACAACCTATAGACATTTCACACCTCTATTTAAATCTTATACATCCATTTTTCAAGGGTTATGCAAGCCTCTTACCTTAATTTACCCCTATTAGGCCCGTTAATCCTCTTGGTTTGAAACCAACTTGGTATAATGACCATCAAATCTTCTCCTATCACAAGACACTTAGGCATGACACAGAGACTAAAAAAGCTCTCTAAGCTATCATCCATTGTCTCTATGAGTAATATTACCTCTTATTATATGAACACCCTTGACCCCTCTACCAATGCACCTGATAACCATTTGCCAAAACCAACCTGATTCTCCACTCTCATTGTAAATTAAACTAGTACCTACCTAACCTCATGCCCTATCCATCCCTTCTACCCATACCACTAATGTGGTAACATGATCACAAAAATAGGATAAATGAAAGACCAAAGTGTCCATTCCATGGACATACCCACCTTATCATCCTAAATCCCACCATATCCTAATCTATTTAGTTAAACCTAATGTTACCATCTTAGGCACCTCTAAGGCTAAACCCTCTAAATCCATCAAGAGGGTCATTATTAAGAAACTCCACTAGACCCTAACTAAGATGAGATTCTATGATCTCATTCCCACCTCACCTCACCATCGTCAAGCCATGATAGAGGCCATATGAGCTATTAAAGTCAGACCAAGAGACTCCTGACCTATAGAGTCCTCCATAGGTGCTCTCCAACTCTTCACCCTTATTACTTTCAAGGACTTAGAGATACCCTCTATGCACCCTGAGGGCATGGATCCTCCTCTCTTTATTACTACCCATATTAGCCAAACCTACATCAAATGGATTCTAATCGATGGGGGAGCCAGCATCAACATCATCTCTTCTCATGCCTATGACCAACTCAAATTATCAAACAATGTCATGCCCCAAACTTTAGCTATCCTTTGATCCTTTAATGACACCATGACCACTACCTTGTGAACCATTATCCTCTACATTTGGCTCAGATCATGCACACTCTCCAAACTCTTCTATGTGGTCAATGGTGAATTCTAGTACAATGTTCTACTAGGGAGACCTTAGATCTATGATAAGGGTTATATAACTTCTACCCTTCATTATTGTGTCAAATTCAAGCATGAGGATCAGTTTGTTACCATACAAGCTGACCCAAGCCCTTTTGCAACATACAAGATGACCTACTAACTTAATGGCGTCTTCCTACCCCTAACAAAATCACCCTAACCATCTATCACCAAGCCTTCAACCATGGAACATGTAGCCTTCCATAAATGCATCTACCAATTCATCTATTCATGCCAACTAGATACCGACCACTAATCCCTTGAAATCTAATTTCCATGGCCTTACCTTCAAATAATACTGATTCCTTACTCTTGATGCTTTGCCTACTCCCCATAATAAAGGAAACTCAACCAACAACTAGGTTATGACCCCAACATTTAAGCCATTACTCCCTTATGGCCCTTAAGCTGTCAAACCCATTTTATCTATGGGGGAATTGACATGCCACTCAAAGTTTCCATCACCCCCTCTTCACCACAACTATTCACCCTTACATTATCTTACTTGGATAACATGAACTTCACCAAATTATACCTTCATAGGTGTGCCTAGAAAGTGTTTAGCTTAGGATGATATAATTATGGCCCCACACACATTGATCTCGATTAAGACACAAAAACCTCATGAGAAGTATGGCATTGGCTTCATTCTACCCAATAAGAAGAATGCCACATGACCTACCACTACCATTATTGAAAAGGAGCCCCCTTCCTCACCAATGTCCCCTCCACCTAAGTGTGAGGATAAGGAAATTATCCCACCTAAATTTTTTTCATCAACATGATTACCCTCGACCCCCTAACTTATAAAAAGGAAGGGGCACCAATATCCATCCCTACAACCCATACTAAACTAGTAGGAGATGACTCTCCTGCCATTAACACTGTTTAGTGCCAGGATGATGATTTTATTCTCACAGACCTTAGTGCACCTGATTCCTCCATCCACAAATCCTTACCTCTTGAAACCTCAACCATTCTGAATGAATCCACTAAGGATATCGACATAGTCACTTTAGGAAACCCTCATGTTGTAAAACTTGGGCAATCTCTCACCATTGAGGAACTTCAAGTCTTCTCTACCTTCATCTAAGTTTACAACATTACATTCATGTGGTCATATACCAATATGCCTGGTATGGACCTGATCATTTCCACCCACAACATTATAACCAATCCTGACACAAATCCTATCAGATATAAACTTCAATGAATAGATCCTTACATAACCCTTCTTATCAAAGAAGAGCCTTAATAAATCCTCTTTATCAACTTCATTTAACCCATGGATTATCCCTAGGGGGTTTTAAACATCATGCATGTCACTAAAGTTATAGGGGGACTACGTATCTATAGGGACTTTCATGAACTTAACCTCACCTACCCAAAGGATGACTTTTCCCTACTTAGCATTGACAAACTTTCTGATCTTATAGTAGGCCATGAGATGTTATCTCTCATGGATGGATTCTTGAGTTATAATCAAATTTTGATTTCCCCTGAAGATCAACACAAGACTAACTTTATCACCCCATGGGGAACTTTTTATTATAGAGTCATGCCTTTCAATTTTAAAAACACTAGTGCAACCTACCAATGTGTTATGATCTAAATCTTCCATGACCTTATCCATATAATCATTGAGGACTACATGGATGACCTCCTTGAAAAATCCAAACTTTGCAAGGACCACTTAACCATTCTCAAGATTATCTTTGATAAACTTATCCATTACCATGCCCACCTTAATCCCAAGAAATGTATTTTTTAGGTCTTGTTAGGAAAACTCCTTGGCTTCATCATTTACCTTTAAGGAATCAAGGTTGATCCAACCAAAATTAAATCCACCCTTAAGATGCTACCTCTAACTAATATTAAGTAACTATGTAGCTTGCAGGGAAAGCTCCAATCCATTCATCACTTTATTACTTGTCTCTCTGACTGGTGCCAACCTTTTTAACACCTCTTTAAAAAAGACATATTTTTCAAGTGGAACATCAATTATGAAAAGTCCTTCAATTCACTCAAAGAGTACCTTCTATCTCCACCTATTCGTATACCCCTTAAGGACAACCAACCCTTCTACCTTTATTTTCTACCACCAAACATTCCTTAGGAGAAATGCTTGCCCATCGAGATGAACACCACAAAGATAAATCCATCTATTACATAATTTATACCCTTGTAGACTATGAAACTCAGTATACTCACATCAAGAGACTTTGCTTGGCCCTAATCTTCATGGCCACCAAACATTTTTGCTACCTTCTTAACCACATACTTTTGTCATAACCAATACCAACCCACTCGAGTACATGCACTCCAAGCCATACCAAAACTAATGTATGGCCAAGTGGATCATGTTTTTAGCTAAGTTTAACATTGAGTTCCTATAGTAAAAGTTAATTAAGGGTCAATTTAATAGATAATTAACTCCCTCCCCTTGAATTTTTGGATGAGTCTATCATAACCTTATCTCAAGTGGATTTCGCCTATCAGGTCACCATGTTCTTTAATAGATCAAAGTCTTAGGGTGGTAGGAGAGATGATATAATTTTTATACCCCTTATCAATGAGCCACTTCCTTTATCTTTAAAACTCAAATTTGAATGTACCAAAAATGTGGTCGAATATGAAGCCCTAGTAATAGTTCTCCAAGATATATCAGCCTTGGGGGTCAGAACAATCAACATCTTTGGTGATTCTCAACTTGTAGTCAATCAAGTCAATGGCATCTACCAATGTAAGAATGATATTTTGCAAATAATAAGACATTTAGTCATGGAACTCATGACATCATTTGAATACAACCATATCCAAACCACCCTATGATCTACCAACAAGATTGTTAACACCATGGCTTCTCTTGCTTCCCAAATCCCATCACCACCATCAAACTTTAAGCTATCAGTCATTATCCATCACCTCATAGAACCTAATTACATTAAGTCTGATACTCCAACCATCTTTAATGTGGAGGAGAACTTGCCTGACCTTTGGCATCAATGAACCTTCAACTACCTTAACCTTTGCATAGTTCCATCTGGCCTCTTTAGGAATCCACATCGAGCATTTATTCAGAGCACCTCCTATTATACCATTATGGGAGGCATCCTCTATAAACATGTTTTTGATGGCCTCCTATTTCATTACCTCTATGTTCTAGAAGCCTCTCACATTATCAAATAGATGCATGATGATATTTTTAGGGTTCACTTTAGTGGACTCATTGTGGCTAAGTCCATCCTCTACCTCATATATTACTAGCCTACCCTTAACCAAGATTGTTGTGATTATGTGAAAAAGTGTGTTAAGTTTCAACAACATGCTAATTTACATCATACACCTAGCCATAATCTTCAATTTTCCACCAATTGTTGGAATTTTCATAATGGGGTCTAGACCTTATTGGTGAAATTAACCCTCACTCTTCACAATGACATCACTCTATCATCACTATGACAAAATATTTCACTAAATGGGTGGAGGTTATTTCTCTTGTCTTGACTAAAGATTAAAAAAATTGAATTTATCACCCATCACATCATTTGTCTCTTTGGTATTCCCCATAAGATCATCACTAACAATGGAAAATCCTTCAAAAACAAATAATTTTAGGGCCTTTGTGATGTATTTAGTATTAACCAAAGCTTTTCATCACCTTATCACCCACAAGCAAATAAACAAGTAGAAGCCTCTAAAAAAACCCTTAACAAAATGCTTACCAAAATGGTCAATGCCTCAAGTCAAGATTGGAAATTACACATCCCTTTCACCTTATGGGTATATCTCACTAGGGTCCAAACCCCTATAGGTGCTACACCTTTTTCTCTCATGTTTGTAACTAAGGCTGTGTTGCCTCTCAATGTTCAAATAATGTCTCCTTTCATCTCTTTATGTGACCTTATTTTAGAAGATGATTATTGTCAATAACACTTAAATAAACTTAATCTACTTGATGAGATTCATTTGGCCACTCTTTCTCATCTCTGAGTCTATCAAGAATGAATCAAGTATGCTTATAAAAAATTCTTGAAAGTGTGAGAATTCAATATTGGAGACCTCATTCTCAAGGAAAATAAACATGTAACCAATATAGAGAAAAGCCAAAGGGGTGAATTTTCTTTTAATTGGCTTGGACACTACATCATAACCCATAAGTATGGATTAGGAGCTTATCGTTTGTCCTATCTCGAAGGCAAACTAGAACCTAAGCCTCTCAATGCTTTGCATTTGTGTCCTTTATATTATTAAATAGGGGTCACAATCATCATTGGTTTAACTTAAGATCATACCCTGTAACCACATTCATTTCCATATTTTTAAGAGTAACTAACTCTAGCTGAATCATGTGATTATCTATCATAGCCATAGCCTAATCTTTAACTATGGGTACCACATCTTTACCCATGGCATGATTCTCATGGTACTTTTTATCCCTCTTTGAGATAGATTCCCATGGTCATTGTCACCTAAACCTTTTTTCACCTACTAAACCTTCTTATACCCTTAGTTTTTCCTTCATAAAGGTAACCCCTTAATCATGTATAATCAAGTCTATATCAATAAAAATCAAACAAAATCAATAGAAATATCAAAGTCAATCATTCTTAGCATTTGCAGACTACTCCTTTGAAGGATAGCTATTAAAACCTTATTCAAAATTTAAAAATGTAAGGTGGAATGCTCCTTGGAAGGACAGCTATAAAAAGCATTTGAACTAAGCATATAAACATAGACCACTCCCTTGAAGGATGGCTCAATAAAGCATTTGTCAAAGCTAGTAATTTTTTGCAAGCTTCCTACATCAATCGGCTTCCCTGGCACTAAAGCAAGAATAAAATATCAAACAATCCATAAGCAAAATCAAAATCAATGAGAAATTCCATAATAGGCTCTCATAAAAATTAATAATCTTAGAAAGCCACAATCATCTAACCTAGCTAGACTTTTCAAATCAATCAGTCTACACCTTATATATGAGCATAGACATGCTTATACTATCCTCTTGGAAGCCTCTATAAGAGGCCTTCTAGTCTCACAAAAGGTTCCAATTTTACCCATCCTCCCTCCATATATCATATCCATGGGACTATGAGCTTACTTAGCCCAATGTGATCAGGATACCTATTTATCAACCTAAGCATGTTATTTTGATCAACCTAAGCATGCTAATGCAACATATTTGAAAGGTTTATTTTAATTAAGCCAATCCAACTTTGGGTTTTATTTTGGTCCTTAGCAATTAAAAGGCATTATGTTTCTCTTCTTATCTTTTATTGGTTAATATAGATGTACCTCTCATGATTCCTCTCACCATCCTAAACATTTTGTTTGTTATCTACTTACTTTACGTATTCTCATTACATCTTCAACCATACTCATATTTTTTCTCCATGATCATAAAAATTAAATATCAAATCCAAAGAGTAACATTATGAACCATATCCATGAACCACATTATCTATCTATGATAAAAACACCATGAAATCACATCATATTATAACATGTCATGAGTATTATCCTATCCATCTACTATAAAAACATCATGTGAACATATATCATATCCTAAACCATCTTAATTATGCCATTCATCATCCTGAGCATAAACAAAATCAACGAGCAAAACATCATGAACCATATCATATACCAATCTATCCATTTACCATAACATTACCACAATTCATCTTATAACATCAACTCATACAAAATGTATCAACATAACCATAAATAAATCCATTATAATTACATTATCATATGACATACATCCATCAATAGAATTTCCCATCATGTCCATGAACAAAATTAGAACATCATAACTATCTTTCTAGCATCACATTCCTAGGCTACTAAGTCAACATCTCATAAAGCATATATAGGAAACCATAGACCATCAACCATAAGCATAAACATGAATAACCACCTTAGCATATAAACCATGAACCATGAACATAAATCATAAACCATACATCATCATCATATACATCATGTCATCATAAATACATGTAGTAATGTGTAAACTCTCTCAAAACATGTGCATCTTATTGCATCAAAATGCAGGCCAATATCAAAATAATATACACCTATCTATATCAACATATCAAAACATATGTAAATCATGCCCCTAGAGCACCTATAACATTTCCGCTTTCCCCTAAACTCCTCTCATGTGGTGGCCCCCATGGTATCCCTACCTAGCCCACTATGGAGGCCCACTATCCTAGGGTAGCTATAGACGACCCATTAATCAAACTAGCTATGTACTCCCCATATCTCATCATGTATGGTAGTTTATCCAACACCATCACCTTGTAATACTTGATCTCCTCAATGGTGGCTAAATAACAAAGCCTTAGAACTATGTCTACTGGTCCTCCAACCATTAGTGTTGGTCCCCTTCCTGTTGCTACCCTTTATCTAAGAGCATCTCTCTCCTACATGACTACCCTAAGGGATACCTATGCTTTATTTTTCTATGCTATGATAGTCACCATCTAACCCTCTAGTGTGTCCACCTATCCTTTAATACCTATACCTATGCCTGAGATGTAGCTAAAATTTCCCTTACCTATCCATCATGGCCAGCTAGATCCATAGCCATTGGTCTCACACCTCCATCATCCCCACCAATGTCTAAAGCTATGTATATGGGCTAATACTAGGCTATATATCCATCTAATAATCTAGCATCATATATCAGATCCATAATAGGAATCTCCTCATACCCACCATCTAAAATTATTAGAGTAAGCTAGGACACTAGCAATAAAACCTCTGAATCCTCCCTCTTATACCTGGGAAATGGGCCCAGGACACCTTATACCAAACCAAACTACTAAGGTACCTTATAAAATAGGATAAAATCCACCTCTCCCTCTCACCTACCAATGATCTATCTATAGTTCTAAAGGAAAAGGGTCTACCTCCTATAACCTAGCCATATCAAAAATTACACATACAGCCTCCAGGTGATATATCTGACCACTAGTGCACCCGTCAACCACTCAACATCATGGGCACCACCCCCTAAACTTGATGTAAAAAAATCATCCCTCTATCACATGAATATAATTGGTAATTCTATCTATGTATAGTCAGCCCATGACTATTCTACTAGTCTTAACACTTGAATATGCTTATAGGCCAAATAATATAGAACCAGGCTGTCACTAATGCCATATCTCTCTATAGATCTATGCAAGAAAAATAAGGACCCAACCAAATACCATCAAACCTAGCAACAAATCCACCAAAACCCCCAATAAAAAATAAGGAAACCTCCTGCTACTCAAATCTAGAAGCCTAAAATATGTCACTACAATCATGAGTATGGTCATGATCCTCCTTTCAGTCAAATCTCTCAGATACAACATCAAGTATTGGAATCCCCCAGCATGCCATCAAACCTAATCACTCTCATCCCCATATAATTACTCAATGATATCCTCTTACTCTTCATGCTTGATATGATAAATTACCTCACCATATAGAGGGAGTCTAGTAATCTTGTGTATATCCTTAAGCAGAATAGTTATCTCCCTAGTTGAGAGTAAGAAGGTGTTCATAGTAGGATCGCATCTCTTAATGAGTGATATGAATATAGATGCATCTCAAGGCACATGTTAATAGTGCCTCATATCCCCTAGCCCCACCTATTCCATATGGGCCCAGTCCTCTGGAGTCATCCCCTCATATATCTCAACAAAGATGTGCAATATGTAGTTGTGCATCTGAATCTACTCCCTAGCCTACATTATATCAAAAAATTGGTTTAGTCTACACTATTCTTATCTAGCCTAGCTTTTTACCCACCTAACTTATTATCTTATTTCTACTAAACCATCTATCACATGCTCTCTTCATTTCCCTCTAGTATCCAACACTTACTTATCAACACATAGCCCCTTAAAACACATTGGAACAACTTCCCCTACTTTACCCTTTAAACACCTGACCTATTCTACCTATTTACCCATTTACCCATCAAGTATTGCACCAAAAACTTATAAGATCTGGCCACTTAAAAAACCCAACCTTTAATAGGTGACTATCAATGGTCATGGTGATCACCGATGATCAGGCAACCATTTTTATATGGGTGTCAACCATTGATGGTCAAGCCTGACCATTAATGGTCACTATGGGCATTCCATGACTAGAATGCCTAATCCCTAACACATTAGACTTTATCCTTAAAAACATATAAAACAACCACATTTTCTACCCTTAACCCTCACCTAGCTCAATTTACCTACCCTACCCCTACCATTCCTATTTCTACATGCAAATTTACCCATAAAACCCTACCTAGGGCATTCTAACCCAAAATGAGAATTGTTAACACAAGCCTAACCTCTTAACCAAATTCAATTACATAAATTCACAACTAACTACCAATTCAAGACACCACCTACCTCATTTATTGATCTCTACCATGGTTAATACCTACAAATACTTGCTTGGTCATGCCCGCATGATCCTTACATCTTAGTTACATGAAGATCAAACCCACATGCCTCCAACCAATGAGTAGTCACCAACTCAGGAAGCAAACTCTCCACAAACATCAAAATTGCTAGATAAAAGTCAACCAAGTATCAAAGTTATAAATGGTAAAAAGTAACTCTATTTTCACTCTTTACCCCATGGATTTTTACAGTTTACCCTGATCATCGATGATCAAGGTGACCATCAATGGTCAAGATGCCCCAAATTTACACTTGTACCTAGAGCAGCACTTATTAGTAAAACTAAACTAATATTTAACCACTTTTATAGATTAACTTCTCCAACTAACTCGACCACCTCGTTACTTCACCATTGGTCTATTTTGACCCATCTGGCATGCAATTTTGGATACTTTTTGCCTAGTCTTTTAACTATAATGACAACATTTCCATGTTGACCCCTTTAGATCTTGTACCACCTGTTTCTACCTCAAATTTGCTTTTCAGACTATAAAGAAAGAAACTAGAAGAAAGTAAAGGACAAGGCTTGGAAGTACCTGGACTATAGATTGCGCACCGTAAATCCAGACGTTCGTGGGCACTCCTCTTTGGCTGTGGAGGAATGACACCTGCAAGAAAAAGGGAAACTAGGACAAGAAAAACGTTAGATAGATAGGCAGTGGGTTGCCAAGCAAAGGCTTGTTCCCAGAAGTGTAAAAACTTCCTTAAGGGAGGTCAACCCACTGTTTTGATAAGATAATGACTGTTAAAAGACAGAATGACAGAATACAGAAATGACAAAAAGATTAAAAATGAAAGAAGAAAACAAAATGATTACCTGAATGAAGGAGTAGGCTGAAGACAGTCGTCGAGGTCGGTAATGTTGCCGGCGTCGGTTATCTGACCTGCCGTCGTCGGCTATCCTGCCGACGTCGGTTGGGGAAGTGACCGGCGTCGGTTGGGGTTGCGGCCTGTAGTCGGGCTTGAGCAGGGTCTGGTCTGAGTCTTGGTCTGTGGTCTGTCCGTGGACGGGTTGGACACTGATGGACGGGTCTGGGTCTTGGTCTGTGGTCTGGGGATGGTCTCAGGCAGAGATACAGGGGAAGGAAGGGACAAAGAGGAAGGAGAAGAGAAGGATACACAGAGGAAGGGGCCTGAGAAGGCTTTGCAGCCTCTCAGGGGAAGGGACAAAGGGAGAGACACAGAGGACAACAGAAAACAGAGGATTAAACTAAAGAAAATAAAATAAAACCAGAACTAACTTACCTTTAGCCTGCTGAAAGAAGAAGATGGAGATGTTGCTGGAGCCACTGAAGAGTTGCTGCAAGGAGGAGATACTGATCCAAGGCCTGCTTCACCTGTTGCTGCTGCTGCACGAGGTTAAGACAGAGGAGAAATAAGAGCCAAAGCGCCGAGAGGAGTTGTTTGCGAGCTCAAGAGTCTAGGGGGTGCAACGGACGTAGGAGGGGATAATGAAGGCTGCCGACGCCAGCAGTTTCACCGACGTCGGCCGAAGGGTCACCGACGTCGGCGGTCGCAGGATGGGCACAGAGGCTAAAAATAGCCTCTGCCCATTCTTGCACACCGCCGAGCGAGGGGTCATGGGCAGAACGGTCGCAAGGTTGCCAAAATGGACGAGGGGGGCTATAATGGTGAGATTTGGGCTAATAAATGCTAGGGGAAGGTGGAGGGATTCAAGGGAGGATCCAAGGAGGCAAGGGTAGGGTGGAAAGGGGGCCTCAATTAATTAAAAGATGTTAATTTTTTAATTAATAAGACCTAGGTGGGTTAGGGACCAAGGAGGACTAGGAGGGAGAAAGGACCAAGGGGGAGAACCAAGGTGCAGACACGTTTGCGGTGTCTACATTTGCCCCTTTTTGTCTTGTTGGTTGTTCTAGACGAACTGCAAGACAAAAACAGGAGTTGGTTGCCCCAGAAAAAGGATGAGGTGTTCCCCCCTCAAAGCGATAGTCGAGAGAAGGGAACCGAAGATCGAGTGTCGATTTGACAAAGAAATGGATAGAAAAGAGTGAGTGAAAACGCTGTCATAGTCATGATTGCGCGTAGTCCACTTCAAGAGAGGGTCAAGTCAAATTGTCGCATGGTCAAGGGTCAAGGAGTGCCAAAATTGAAGTAACCGGGCCCCAGCATTTAGTCGTCTGCTGATCGGGTCACTCAATCTAAGCTGAAGCTCCAAATGGTCGTCATGTCCCAGGTATCCAGGGCTCAGGAAGTGCTCCCAGAAACACGAAAAAGGCCACAAGTAGTAGGGATCAACTGGCTCGTGATCCTACACTTGTGAAGGGTCAAAAATAGTCTGCGAACAATTCTGCTAACCAGCCGTGGAATAGCATACACGCAAAAACAACCAAGGCAACATTGTCTTGGAAGAAGGTCAAGGTCGAAGGCGATAGGCATGATCGCCAATGGTCATTGGTCAAGAGGATGGATGGACGAAAGGATGCGGCCGAGCTAACCCCAGAAGACCCCATGTCAACTGAGTGCTGCCTACATAGCCCTGGTGATAGGGCCTCAGGCCGATGTAGTTCTCCCTAAAAGGGAGGGAGGGTCAGAGGGATTGATTGGTCTTGGTCAAAGTCGAATGAGTGGTCGTGGACAAAGGTCTTGGTCAAAGGGTCTTGGTCAAAGGTGATGAAGTTGGGCGTGATAAGAGTCAAAGAAGAGAAGGTTTGTCCATCATAGAGATGAACAAATGGGGGTGGTCGAGCTAACCTCAGAAGATGTGGTATCTGAGTGCTGCCTACATAGCCCTTGTCCTAGGGCCTCAGACCAATGTAGTTCGGACAAAGAGGGTCAAATGGTCAATGATGAGATTGGTCATGTGTTGAAATGATGAGGTTAAGATGAGGATAAAAGGATGCTACAGATGGTGTATTCTGTAGAAGTGGTCGAGGGTCTTTCATCTCTAGCAAGTTTCCATAGTCGCGATGGATGTATGCTAAAAATGAATAAAAGGTCTATTTATGCTTCAGCAAGTATTGGTTTATGCTTAACATAAATTGGGTCTGGTCGATAGTTTCCATGTGTATTGGTGTCCATGGGAACTATGCGAAATGGACAAGGATGATGCCTGATGTCATGTTGAAAATGTCGAGGCTGGAGTGAAAAAGTGTTGAAGTGGCTTGGTTTAAGGATGAGTCGACAAGAGACGTGGCCAAAGCGTGACCAAAGTGTAGAGAAAAGGTGAAAGGCAAATTGCTCTTTCATTGACAAGGACCAGAAAAGGAAGCACAGATAGGGGTGTTTAGAACCAAAGCCCCATTCATGCATTACGTCGTTGACCAATGTTGAGTTAGAACGGTAATCGAATCACTTTGACATTAAAGTGAGCTCGAAGTCCCTTGAGCCGGTGATAGGAGGAGGATAGGGTAACCCAGTGTAAGAGCAGGAATAACCTTGCCCCTTTTTATAGGAGACCCTGAGACAACTACAAGCCAATATCCGTGACTCGTTTTTTTTTTTTTTTTTTTTTTTTTTTTTTTTGGCGCAGACTGATCGATGCGGGAAGCCTGCATAGAGATGTCATTTGATGTAATGGTCATGTTGTGAAGCTGATCGATGCGGGAAGCTTCTAAAATAATTGTTGTTTATTGCCAGAGTAGTCATAGCCATCCTTCGAGGGAGTGGTCTATATTTTTGCTTGATAATGATTAATAAGTTGGCCTAGCTGTCCTTCAAGGGATCAGTCTAGTAATACAGCAATGATAGTACAGCTGTCCTTCGAGGGATCAGTCTGTCTTTTTGATTTGACTTGATTTAGTGACCATGGATATGTTTTGACATCTTGACTTGGATATATTGATAGAAATGAGAGTCACGGACAAGACTGTAGAAGCTCAAGGACGCCCCTTTTATTAGGACAAAGCATCACTGCATCCTAAAAGGGTTGTAAAGGACTTGTTAAAGGGGAATAGGGTTGAAAGGAATGAGGATTAAGAGGACGAGGATTGCTCAAGGGACGAGCTCAAGTTACGTGCCAAGTAGACGAGTACTCGACTAGCAGAAGAAAGGTCGAAGATGCAACGCATTAAGAGGCTCAGGTTCTGGATGTCCGTCAAGGGAAGACAGACGATAAGTCCCTGACCCATACTTGTGCGTGATGATAAAAGGTCCAAGCCAATTGGGGGCGAATTTGCCTCGTTTACTTTGCTCCATATTGGTCACGTGCTGATTCTCTTTGAGGACGAGGTCTCCGATGTTGAAATCTCGTTCTCGCATATTTTTGTCGTAGGCCCGCTTTATGCGACTTTGGTAGACATGGAGATGATTAAGGGCAGCCAGACGGCGCTCGTCGAGTAACTCAAGTTGAGCTAGGCGATCTTGATGAAAGTCATCATTGGAGAGAATGTCATGCAGGGAGATACGAAGAGACGGGATCTGTACTTCGAGAGGTAAGACAGCCTCTGTTCCGTACACGAGAGAAAAGGGAGTAGCACCCGTAGAGGTTCGGATGCTAGTGCGGTAGGCCCACAAAGCGAAGGGGATATGAACGTGCCAATCCCTTCCTGTATCGTCGACCACCTTCATGAGAATTTTGGTGAGAATTTTGTTGGAAGCCTTGGCCTGCCCATTTGCTTGTGGGTAGTAAGGCGAAGAAAAGCTGAGTTTGATGCCAAATGAGTCGCATAGTTTTTGGACAGTCTGGTTTTTGAAGGACTTGCCATTGTCGGTGATGATTTTATGAGGGACACCGAAACGACAGATGATGTGGCTGCTGATGAAGTCAATAATTTTGTCGGCTTTTGTGGAGATAAGAGGAACGGCTTCCACCCACTTGGTGAAATACTCAGTGGCAGTGATGATGGACTGATGACGAAGAGACGAGTGAGGGTTGATCTCACCGATGAGATCCAAGCCCCACTGAGAGAAAGGCCAAAAATCCTGAGCGACTTGCAAGGCATGGCTGGGAAGATGAAGCAGGTTAGAGTGCTGCTGACACTTGATGCAACGCCGAACATAATCGCTACAGTCTTGATGAAGGGTGGGCCAATAATAACCCAGGCGAAGGAGGCGCTTGGAAACCGAGTTTCCACTGAAGTGTCCACCACAAATCCCATCGTGGACTTGCTTTACGGCATGAGAAGCTTCAGCGGAGGTTAGACAGCGAAGAAGGAGACCGTCGAAGCCTCGCTTACAGAGAAGGCCCCCTAGCATGGTATAGCGAGCTGTGCGCTTGATGAAAGCTCACCGCGCATTGCTAGAGAGGTTGGGAGGAGTGACAGAAAGAGACAAGTAGTCCACAAGTTGCTTATACCAGTCATCTTATGGGCTAGAATTGATAGTGTTGATATGGTCGATGTGAGGAGAGATGTATGAAGGCAAAGGTACACGATGCACTGTGACAAAAAGGCGGGATGATGATGATGAAGACGGGATATGCGAAGCAAGAGAGGCCATGGTGTCGGCAAACTTGTTCGTAGAGCGTGGAACAGTCTGCAAGAGGTAATGGTCGAAAGATGCCAAAAGAGTGTCAGCATGATTCTTATACCTCTGTAAAACTTCATTTTTACAGAGATACGAACCGTTAACCTGATTAACGACGAGCTGCGAGTCGCCGAAGATGTTGATAGACTTGATGTGGAGAGAAAGGGCAGTCTGAAGTCCCAAAATTAAGGCCTCGTATTCGGCCATGTTATTGGTACAATCGAAGTCAAGCTTGAAAGATAGAGGCATAGGCTCCCCGTCGAGTGGGATGAGGATGACCCCCGCACCCCCACCGAGTTGACATTTGGAGCCGTCAAAGAACATAGTCATCTGGTAGACGGTGTCATCAGTGGAAAGGGTAGCGATAGACTCGTCAGGGAACTCGCAGTGCGAAGGTTGGTTGTCGGAAAGAGGGGCATCTGCTAGTTGGTCAGCGATGGTTTGCCCCTTGATAGATTTCTATTGGATGAAGACGAAGTCAAACTCAGCAAGCAGCATGAGCCACCGAGCCATACGTTGATTTTGATATGGCTTGGAGTGCATGTACTTGAGAGGGTCAGTGTGAGTGACGACAAAGGTTTTGTGGTTGAGAAGATAGTGGCGAAGCTTGGTAGCGGAAAATACTAATGCCAAACAGAGTTTCTCGGTATGAGTATACCGAGTTTCATAGTCGACCAGTGTTCGGCTGATGTAGTAAACCGCTTGCTCGCGATGATGCTCGTCTCGGTGCGCGATCATGGCACCTAACGAATGGCTGGTAGCAGAGATATAAAGGTAGAAGGGTTGGTCGTCCTTAGGTGGAATGAGGACTGGTGGAGAGACCAGATAGCCTTTGAGGGCCTCAAAAGCCTCTTGACAGCCCTTATCCCATTTAAAGGAGACGTCTTTCTTAAGAAGGTGATGGAAAGGTTGGCAGCGGTCTGAGAGCTGCGAGATGAAACGGCGAATGGACTGGAGCTTCCCTTGGAGACTGCGAAGCTGCTTGAGATTGGCCGGGGGCGGCATTTCGAGAATAGTGCGGATCTTGGCGGGATCTATCTCGATACCACGGAAGGAAACGATGAAGCCGAGAAGTTTGCCTGAGAGGACCCCAAAGACACACTTCTTGGGGTTGAGGCGGACATTGTATTGAAGAAGACGAGAGAAGATGATTGTGAGAATGGTCAAGTGGTCGCGGCGGAGCTTGGACTTGCCGAGAAGGTCATCCACATAGTCCTCCATGATTTTGTGGAGGAGATCGTGGAAAATGTAGGTCATGGCGCGCTGATAAGTGGCACCAGCATTTTTCAGGCCAAAAGGCATGACTCGATAGCAGAAAGTCCCCCATGGGGTGATAAAGGTAGTCTTGTGCTGGTCTTCCGGTGCGATCAGGATTTGATTGTACCCTGAAAACCCATCCATAAGAGATAGCATCTCATGGCCGGCCGTAAGATCAACAAGCTGGTCAATGTTAGGAAGAGGAAAATCGTCTTTAGGACAGGCTAGGTTAAGGTCGCGATAGTCCGTGCAGATCCGAATCCCCCCAGTTGATTTAGTAACTGGGACAATGTTAGAGACCCACTGTGGATAATCGATGGGTTGGATGAAGGAGACAGAAAGAAGGCGCTGAAGCTCCTCTTTGACAAGAAGCGCAACGCGAGGGTGCATCTTTCGAAGCTTCTGCCTAACAGGCTTAGCCTCTGGTTTGGTGACAATGTTATGGGTAGCAATGGTGGGGTCGATGCCAGGCATGTCGCTGTAAGTCCAGGCAAAGGCCTTGCTATGGTTGGAAAGGAACTGGGCATAGTCAAGCTGCTCCTGAGCGTCTAAAGATTGGCCAATCTTTAAGACGTGAGGAACATCGGAAGAAGAAGGGAGGTTGATGTCAATGGTGGATTCATTTAACATAACCTGGGTCTCAGAAGGGAGGAAACGCTGGACGAAAGAGTCATCGGCACCCATGTAGGAAAGGATGGCGTCATCGTCAACGCAGTGGACAGTGTGAATGGTTGCCGACTCATCCTCTACCATGCTAGGAAAGATGAGAGGGAGAGACCTGGGCACCCCATTGAGCTGATAAGTCAGGGGTTCCAGGCGGATGGTGTTTATGGAAAAAAAAACTAAGAGGGATGGAAACCACCGACTCCGTAGGTGACGAAGGAGGAATGGGCGAGTCTGGAAGAGATTGGTCAGTGGTTGGTTCGGGACAAAGGTCGGAAGGAGCCTGAGTGGGGTCATGATATCCCAGGAAATAGCATTTCTTGGCATCGTGATCACTGAGCGGCTCGATGGGCTGATGGGAGCCCTGCTCATAACGTCCGAAACCAAAACCCTTCCATGCACACCTGTGAAGGTAAGTGTGTGCAAAGGCAGGGTTGCCAAGAAACGAGAAATCAGATGTGAAAGGTTGGGGTGAAGAGAGGGAAGTGCCGTAGGTAGGAGCTTGATTAAGCCCCCCATAGACAAAGTTGGTTTGGAAGTGAGGAGGACCATAAGGCATGACCGTCCCGATCCGAGGGTCGTAATTAGGACTAAGGTGAAGGCGTCCATACTCTTGCGGAGTTTGGAACATGTCGAGGGTCAACAAGCGATATTCCCCAAGCGATAGTCGTTGGAAGATGTCTTCCATGGGGTCTTTGGTCGGCGCTTGAAGAGGAGGGGTGAGGGCAACCACCGATTGCGAACTGGTCGAAGCTTCCGCGGATGGAGGCGGTGCCGGAGTGGACGGCTTGATGGGGATGAGGACGTCGTTAGGACGATAGGTGGTGTTGCAAGTCTTGAAGGGTGAAGGGTCAGCGGGAATGGTGTGGACTTGCCCATCATGCTCGAACTTCACACAACGGTACAGGGTGGAGGGTATACAGGCCATGGCACGGATCCAAGGTCGGCCCAATAGAAGGTTATATTGAAACTCTCCTTCGATGATATAGAAGAGCTTCGGGACTGTGCGTGGGCCAACGCGAATGTGGAGGATGACTGTGCCAATGGTCGTGGCTGTGGTGTCGTTGAAAGAGCGTAAGATAGCGTCAGTTTTAGAGACGCAGTTCTGAGGAAGAGCCAGCTGATCAAAGGCGTGGGTAGAGATTATGTTGATGCTAGCGCCACCGTCGATCATAACGCGTTTAATGCGTGTCCGATCAACATAGGCAGTGATGAAGAGGGCAGCGTCCTGATCTTCTGTGTTAGATGTGGGAATCTCAGAATCGCTGAATGTGATGGAAGCGACAGGAGACAAGGAATAGACGAGGGCAGCGAGTGGTTGGGGGTCCTCGGGTCGGACCTCCGCTGCTTGCAAGGCTTGGATAAGGGCTTGACGGTGCTGAGGCGAGGTTTGGATAAGGTTGTAGAGAGACATCTTCACAGGTGTCTGGTGAAGCTGCTTCAGCATGGAGTCATGGATTGGCCCGGAAGAGGAAGACGAAGAAGGTTGGGACGCGCCAAGGATAGAGATTTTAGGCTTGGGCAGAAGGGGTGGCTGGACGAAGGGATAGGTCCAAGGAATGGCAGCTTTTTCCTTGGCCTTGTCCTTTTGCGATCTAGTGGTTATACGGACAGCATTGATTTCGAAAATGGGAGGCGAAGAAGGGGTCATGTCTTGCTGGTGAGATGTTGACGTGTTTGAATAAGTTGGACAGGAAGGAGTCGGGGTCTGGTCAAGAGTGTCCTCAAGGAGAAGAGTGTCTTTCTCCATGTGGCGGCGAATGACAGCCTTGAGGGCACAGCAAGTCTCGGTGTCGTGTCCTGGTGTACGATGATATAAACAAATTTTCGTATCGTCGAACCAGGAGGGCTTAGACCTGAGAGGTTGGAAAGGCTTGATGGGCGGAAGAGTTATGTCAGAAGTCTGGAGAAGTCGGCGCAATATCGACGAGTATGAGCCCAATAGAGGGTCCGTGCTATTTGATATGCGCGAGGTCGGTGACTTTTGCTTAGGCGAGGTTAGAAGAGGTTTCCGTACCACCTTATGGGTTGATGGCGTGGTGACAGATGGAGACGGCTCTTTCTTGATGATTGATGCCACCTTTTTAGGAGAGGGACGATTAGAGGTAGGCAGAGGAAGCAAAGGAGGCAACGAGTTTTGATTGAAGGTCGGAGTGGGAAGGATGCTAGCCAAGTCGAAGGATGGGGGCCCAAAATAGATGGCAATGGTGACGGAGAAGGAGGCATTCGTTTCGGTGGTCTGGCAGTCTTCTTCGTCTTGGTCGGAAGACTGCTACTGGTCGAGGTCTGGCCTAAGTCCACCTTCACTTGCGGGTGAGTGAGGGAGGAGATGGGACGAACGCCAAATGACTTGATGGGTTTGGACGAGATAGATGCAGGCTTCGGTTTGGACGGGTTTGGTTGAGGTTTAAGAGTCTGGTCTTTGTCAAGAGTCTGACGAGATTCCACCTTAGGAGGATTAGCGGCATGTGATGAGAGGGCGCGGGTATGTTGAAGGGTCTTAAGACGCTCCCACAACACCTGAGGCATCACTTTCCTCGAAGGGAGAAGTTCAATCTTCTCCACTAACCGGGAAAATGGCTGAGAGGAAGATGTTGATGGTTGCGAGGTTGAAGACGAGACGGGAGTAGTGGTCTTGGACACATGATGTGGTGAAGTCATGATAGATGAAGATGAAGGTGAGACAGGTTCTTCCCTGGGTGGAGAAGAAACCGGAGAGCGAGGCTCCTCCAGTGGGTAAAGGGCAGGGATGACAGTGCCCTCCACTTGTGGCTAAGGAGTAGGAAGGGTCGGGTCCTCCAAAGGCTGTAGAAAGGAGGATGGCGAGACTGAAGGTACTGATAAGGGTGAAGCGTCCTCCAAGATGAGAGGGGTCAATGGAGAACTAGCCGGGGAGAGAGGCTCGTCCACATGTGACGGACTAATAGATGGACTAACCTCAAGAGGCTGATTGGGGACGAAAGGAGAGACCGTATTGACTGTCCGAATATTGTGCTCATGATTGTCGTCAATTAAGGTCTGGACATGGTTCTGAGCTGGCGGATGATTGGGGAAAGGTTGTTTAAAGATATCAATGGCCTGATTAGGGGGTGCATTAGGATTGTCTAAGATGAGATCCCCCTTCTCAAGCATGTCTTGTATTATGTTCTTAAAGGTCTTGCAGTTCTCCGTGTCATGGCCCTTAACACGGTGAAAGCTACAGAAGTCTTGCTCCCTATACCACGCGGGGATGGCGTGTGAGGGATCAAATTGCGGAGGAGGTCGGGCTTGAGGGAGATTGAGGATTCCCTGTTTAAGAAGCTTTTCCAGCACAGACGCATATGATTCTCCAAGGGGAGTATATCGTCGCTGCAAGTATCTTTACTGGAATTGCCGAGTAGCGCTCTGAGACGTAGAGGGCTCAGGCTGATTGGACGAAGAAGATGACGGTCTGACAACCACGGCATTAGCTGAAGCCTTGGATTTAGAATTGGATGATGATGGCTTGGCAAAAGAAGAGTCATTGGTCTTAGATCTGGGATTCTTACTCCGCAGTTTGACTTTGTTCTCCTCGATGGCACGCAACTCAAGTTTGCGGGCCATCGTGAAGGCCTCGTCAAAAGTGCGGAAGGTTTGAACCCTCAGAGTGGAAGAGATATGTCGGGCACAGGCTTGAGAAAAGAGTTCAATAAGCTCAGCCTGGGGCAAGGAAAAGGAGAGTTGGTTGATAAGGCCTCTCCATCGAGCCACGAAGTTAGCTATGGACTCGTCCTCGAATTGCCGAATAGAATAAAGGTCCGTGATTGAGAATTTCTTGGTTATGTTGATAGAAAAGTGATCGAGGAATAGCTGAGCCAATTGCGTGAATGAGAAGAGAGAATGACTAGGAAGGGAGCTGTACCAGTCAAGTGCAGCACCCGAGAGAGACATAGGAAACGTGCGTAAAAGTAACGCATCGTCATGGCCAATGAGGTAGCAGGCGTGTCTGAATGCCCGCAAATGTTGTTGTGGGTCTTCCTTGTTTTGAAAACGAGAAAACTTCGGAAGCTCCCACTGGCTAGGATATGGTCTGATTGGGACAGAAGGATGGATGGGCTCGTTGCAGATCTGTTCATATGAAAGAGTGTTGCGCGAGCCGGAAACAGAGGTCTCAAGACTGGTCATCTTGTCCATCAGCAGCTTGATGATGTCTGCCGACGGATTGACGGGTTGCGCGCCCCCTAGGTTGTAGGGCGCTTGGAAGAGGTTAGAGGAGGCGTGCGATATAGTCGGTTGTATAATATACGGATGACTAATCGTAGGGGCAGAAGTGAAGGTTAAAGGTGGTTGGTTAGAAGACATAGCTGGGCCCGTTGTTGCCACGAGAGGTTGAACTGTGGTAACGGGGGCCAAGGGATAAGAAGCCACCCTGGTATTGATAGGGGCCAGGGTAGGCGGAATAGAGACGACAAGGTTTTGAAATGGAGTGGATAGAGGTTGAGCGGGTTGAGGTTGACAAGGGGCCAGAACCCCGGTGGAAGTGGGCCCAATGATAGAAGGAGAGGCCACACCTGGAGGGTTGGTCAGAGTCTGGTCAGTGGTCAAAACGATGGCTTGAGTGTCCGAAGGTTGAACTATGGATGTTGTTGATACAGCTGTAGTCGCGGCAAGGGAGGTCGGCATTCCGTAGATCGGATTGCCCAAGGAGTCCCACGTTCTGCTATGCGTGAGATAATGTTGCAAAGCCTTGACATTGAGGTCCAAGAATCGCTCGAAGTCTTGGTCCCCTTCTTGGACAATGGGAGTCTGCGGCGGGGTCGGACGGACAGGAGTTCTTTCGGTCTCTGAGTTGAACTCCATTGTAGGCTTGGTCACGGATGGGGTGGACGGAAGTGGTTGACGGCAGGCGTGGTCGACAAGAGCCTTGGCTTGGCTACGAGTGAAAACCATGCAAGGCAAAGAAGGTTCGGGTCTCCGGAACTGTGTTGCTCAGTTTCAGAAGACCAGGATGAAGTCTTGACAGAGAAAGGATAGGTTTCAGGTTGCTGGTTTTGGAAAAAAAGGACAGTGACAGAGACCGACGTCGGTTGAAAAACTGATGTCAGTAGGAAATGAGGCCGACGTCGGTCAGATAACCGATGCCGGTAACAGATGAAGCCGACGTCGGTATCAGAACCGATGCCAGTGACAGGGGAAGCCGACGTCGGTGGCAGAACCGATGTCGGTGACTGTGTTTTCCAGAGAGCCAAAAGGTTCTTGGAAAAACAAAGAAGAAAACGTCCTCACACACTCAAACAAACAGATGAAAAGAGGAAAACAGAGAGAGACAGACAGGCCTAAGCGATAAATCCTAGAAATTAACCTTAGAAACTTGTGGCTTATGCCTTAGATGAATGTTTGGGGAGATTGGCTGAAAAATGGGTCCTAGAAGAAGGTGGTCTAAGGATGGTTTTAGGTGTTGTTTTAGGTGCTCAAAGATCTGTGTTAGGGTCTGGTACGTGGCCTGGTGCTAAGGAGCAATCTCCCCTCACTTCACGATTCCAGTGGTTAGCTGGTCTCGCTTAGCCAAGATATACCTCGCCTAGAGTTTAGACTCCGCCAGAGAACGGAGTGGGCTTCCCCCTTGGTGATGAAATCCAAGTGGGGTCACCGGGACGGGTAAGGTATCCGCTGGGGGATGAATTCTCAGTCGGGCCTTGTCTCAGGTATGTTATATGTTCGTGTTGTGCATGTGATTAGGTAGTGTAACATAAAGTGTCTACGGTTCATTCAATATGCGCCTAAGTTACTAGATGTGGACTAATGCAAGGACAAGCAGAGATGAAAGTGCAATATGTTTTAAGCCCAAGTCGAAATGTGATATTGTTATGAAGACAAGAAGGAAAAAGGGATGAGAGTATGAGATTAAGACTAGTCTAGAATGCAAGGAAGAAAGGTTTGTTTTAGACCTGCTTATAGTGACATTTGGAATAGAAGAAAGAGACAAAAAGGAAGGAGCCTAAATGCACCTAAATGAATGAAAAAGAAAGGAACCCAGGAGGAACCTAGTGTCCCACCGGGCGTGCCAGAGATGTTTCTACCTCAAATTTGCTTTTCAGACTATAAAGAAAGAAACTAGAAGAAAGTAAAGGACAAGGCTTGGAAGTACCTGGACTATAGATTGCGCACCGTAAATCCAGACATTCGTGGGCACTCCTCTTTGGCTGTGGAGGAATGACACCTGCAAGAAAAAGGGAAACTAGGACAAGAAAAATGTTAGATAGATAGGCAGTGGGTTGCCAAGCAAAGGCTTGTTCCCAGAAGTGTAAAAACTTCCTTAAGGGAGGTCAACCCACTGTTTTGATAAGATAATGACTGTTAAAAGACAGAATGACAGAATACAAAAATGACAAAAAGATTAAAAATGAAAGAAGAAAACAAAATGATTACCTGAATGAAGGAGTAGGCTGAAGACAGTCGCCGAGGTCGGTAATGTTGCCGGCGTCGGTTATCTGACCTGCCGTCATCGGCTATCCTGCCGACGTCGGTTGGGGAAGTGACCGGCGTCAGTTGGGGTTGCGGCCTGTAGTCGGGCTTGAGCAGGGTCTGGTCTGAGTCTTGGTCTGTGGTCTGTCCGTGGACGGGTTGGACACTGATGGACGGGTCTGGGTCTTGGTCTGTGGTCTGGGGATGGTCTCAGGCAGAGATACAGGGGAAGGAAGGGACAAAGAGGAAGGAGAAGAGAAGGATACACAGAGGAAGGGGCCTGAGAAGGCTTTGCAGCCTCTCAGGGGAAGGGACAAAGGGAGAGACATAGAGGACAACAGAAAACAGAGGATTAAACTAAAGAAAATAAAATAAAACCAGAACTAACTTACCTTTAGCCTGCTGAAAGAAGAAGATGGAGATGTTACTGGAGCCACTGAAGAGTTACTGCAAGGAGGAGATACTGATCCAAGGCCTGCTTCACCTATTGCTGCTGCTGCACGAGGTTAAGACAGAGGAGAAATAAGAGCCAAAGCGCTGAGAGGAGTTGTTTGCGAGCTCAAGAGTCCAGGGGGTGCAACGGACGCAGGAGGGGATAATGAAGGCTGCCGACGCCGGCAGTTTCGCCGATGTCGGCGGTCGCAAGATGGGCACAGAGGCTAAAAATAGCCTCTGCCCATTCTTGCACGCCGCCGAGCGAGGGGTCATGGGCAGAACGGTCGCAAGGTTGCCAAAATGGACGAGGGGGGCTATAATGGTGAGATTTGGGCTAATAAATGCTAGGGGAAGGTGGAGGGATTCAAGGGAGGATCCAAGGAGGCAAGGGTAGGGTGGAAAGGGGGCCTCAATTAATTAAAAGATGTTAATTTTTTAATTAATAAGACCTAGGTGGGTTAGGGACCAAGGAGGACTAGGAGGGAGAAAGGACCAAGGGGGAGAACCAAGGTGCAGACACGTTTGCGGTGTCTACACCACCTCATGTATAATGATCCACTTATGTCTTTTCAAGGGCACTTCCTACCTTAGACACCCATGACACTTGACCAGTTTGTGTTTTCACTGGGAGCACGTCTTACCTTGGATACCCACTAAAAATACAAAAAATGCTTAAGAGACTTACATTTACAAGTGTTCCTATATCCATACCTATATGTGGTCACATGATTCACTTGTCACTTTTCCTTCTTGGTACTAACCCTTATTTTTTAAACATTGGTAACTTGGTATCTTGCCTATTGCACCTTTTTACCATACTTTGTGTGCAAGGTTGCATCTCAAGTGCCCAATTTATCATTCACCCATTTTCATTACCAACTATCATTTATCAAACCTGACCCAATTTTAGTTTGACCTCATCAACTCTCATTTTGAGGGGGAACACCTCCTCCTACTCATTTTCCTACTCTCAAGGCAACTAGACCTTGAACCATATTTTTTTTTCATATCTTATTTACACAAGCATCACAACAAAAAGGGGGAAAATGTAGACACCTAAAATATGCACACTTATGCGTTTAAATGTCTACAAACCCCATGGACCTACCTAGGACCATCTTCGGACTAATTTACACTAATTTGGCCTAACCAAGCCCACCGATAATCAAATTCACAAGCTAACTCAACTTGGCCTTTAGGACCTCTTTCCTTTGGATTCTAACTATCAATAGTCACCATGGGAAACCCTAACCATCAATGGTCAGGGTCTACCTCCTTAACAAAAAACATGAAACCACCCACTAAGCTTTTCTAAATATAGCTCATCTAAATTTTTTTATGAGCCTTTATATGGACCATTATATTTAGATGGCCTAGTTGCACCTTGACTTCCAATTATTGGTTATGCCTATAAGAAGAAAGGATCCTAGGAGGTCAAATCCATCTACAATAATTATTAAGAGCTTAGGGATTCAGGAGTTTTCTTTTATAGGTCAATTAGTGTCATTGATGTTATCGAACATCATTAATAATCTTATTAAGAGTTGACTTTTCATCACCCAACTGAGTTCTCAAGTACCGTTACTCTACTAGAATTAAACTAGATTCCACCAATGGGTTAGCTACTTCAACCACTCACCCAATCAACTTCTGGTAAGATGAGTACTTATTTTTCAATATTCATTTACTTTATTCTAGTTTTTCAATCAGTTTATCCCTCACCTATCACCTAGATCCATATTTTGGATCTTATTATCAGTAATTAATAACTCAACTCACACAATAACCATTGATAGTTGACTCAACTACCAATGGTCTACCCAACCACTAATGGTTAGCTTGATCATCGATAGTCAATCTGGTAGTGAAAACTAGCAAGTTATATTTACCCATCTACCTTCAACCAAACCTAGTTTTCTATGTTTTTGAACATTCACATACCTCTTTCAAAAATTTTGAATCACACCCCAACCCCTTAGTACTAGTATTAATTATTATATCACTAATTTTATCATTTCTATTATATTTTCCAAGCAACCATTCTTGTGTTCAATTTTAGTACCTTTTGATTATTGATGCGAGTATTTCCTTTCTAGTTTTGTGAATTTATTTGTTTAAAATGTGTGGATTGATAACCCTTAAGGAAGATCTCACTTTTAGGATCTAACTATCACTAGGTAGTCCACCCAACTATCTGTCTAATGAACAAGTTTGCTTCAATGTTTTCTTATCTACAGGTCTTCTTTCCAAGACAAAGAGGATCTCTTCACAATCTTTTAATTCAATGCATGCATAAACAAATAAGATTTTTAACCATATCCATATCAAGTTTCTTTTCTCTCTTCCCTAGAACTTAAAGCAAAAATTTACATGAAACATCTACATCATTGCTTTGGTGACATAGTGTGGTATGCTATTTTTAGTGTTATGTGTTTTTCATTTTCATTGTGCAAATAAGAATAGAATAATAATGCATGTTCATGATATTTGTGTGTGAAAATTTCAAACATTATTTCCCTGATGTGAAGACATTTTAAAAATATAAAAATAACAAATGTAAGTCAGTTCATATATCTTGAAAAGGTTTGTGGTAGAGATCAGGAAAACCACTAGGAGATGAACAATGTTTTAGTAATAGTTAGGAGAGTAGCTACTACAGAGATCCCATGACTTCCTTATTTTTTATGGAGGTGACCTTTAGTGACCCATCTATTATATTCATGTAACATAAACGTGAGATGCATTTATTTGTATATAATGGTCATGTGTAGTAAGATTAAGTCAGTAGTATGCATACCTTAGAGTAGGTGGTGGCATACAATTCTATTTGTGCCAATTCTTGGAGGTAGATGGTTTTTTTGTTCATGTCAAGGTTTGTGGTAAAATTTTAAAACCATGGGAGGAGTGAGGTTCTCTTTATATCAAAGTCATGAGCCACATAGTTTGGCATGCTACAAGAGGTGAGCATACTGCAAATAAGAGTGTGAATGTTTTTGCACCATGAGGGGAATGTTAGGAATAACTTTTACATTTGTGTAACATTGATTATTTATAGAGATGTAACTAGTAATAGATAGATATTTATTGAGAGGTAAATAGTAATGGGTGGTTATAACCATATGGATAATAAGGTAATATAGCATTAGTTAGAATATTGGATTGTTGAGATATATTTTTATTTTTTATAACAATATATCATAATAGGTTTGGATGTTTTATAAGTGAGAGAAAATAGGGGAGAGGTTATAGGAAATATTCCTATATATTTGTATTGTGTCTCATATTAAATTAATCAAATAGCATATTATTATTGTGTGAATTAAATTATTCGGCTCTTTCTCTGTGTAAACTCCTATAATTTACAATAGCTTCCAAAAACAATATTTCCAAAATCTGATGATTGGATTCTCATCTTTTCATTGCTTACTTCCACCCATGTAATTCTTAGATCTACCTACACATTTGTAGATAAGTATAGTTTCTTATTCATATTTATTAAATAAACCTAATTTTTTAGTGTACTTTCCATACCTAACATAACTCAACACTTTAATTTATAATATTCATGTATCTGAGTTTTCAACTAATTAGCCTATTGTAAAATATTTTTATCCATCCTTGTGCATAGGCTATTCTACTCCCTTAACCCTTAAAACCACATATCTAAAAAGGGTTAAACATCATCTTATACTTGACTTAAATAATAATTTTTGTGTCTTACCTTGTGATTTTATTCATTTTATTGCATGACTATGAATGATTTTCTTGATTAAGGGACTTTAACATGTCATAAAAAATAAATATGTTCGAAAAAAATATTACTCATCCATTATAGCCATTATATGATTTTCTCAATGTGTAAATCATATTTTAAACCCTAATCCAAAATTCTTAAATCCTAGACATAAGGTTGGAACACTAAGGAAAACCTATGGTTTTTAAGCAATGCTCAAATAAAAAAGTGGGTTAACCAAATGTATCATCTAAATTGAATTAATTGTGTCAATTAAACATGATTATAATAAATATTTGTTTAACCATAAAATATATATAATGGGTAATATAGGATTAAAGGGGTAGATATAGACTAGGGTACAAGTATGATAAGTTATCTCTAAAGCAAGCCAATTGGAAGTTAAACTCGGATATAACATATGTTAAATTTATTAAACTAAGATAGGATAAAAATAATAAGTACAACTATGTTAGAGATGGGAATGACAAAGAATTAATGTAACTATATTATTTTGATGCTAATATAATTATAGATCTAGGCCTAGTAGGAAATAGACAAGAAGATGATTTTGGAATAGTCATCAGATTCTAAATTGAGTGCCATTAGAGATGGAAACACTAGTATCAACCCTAGATGGTTATGTTGATTCTAATATGTGAACCTAATATAAGAGTCATGTACAAAATACCTATTAAAAAATTATGCAACCACCTAAATTATTATACATTTTCTTCACGTTCACTCTAGTGCATTCAAATCTGAATCATGGACTATCACTCCTCATGAAATTGCAAAACCCTAATTCTTCATCTTCATGTTGACCTTGGGGTAAAATGGGTTAGTGGGTACATGGTGTTGATCTGAACTCAAAGAATCATTTATCAATAAGTATTTCCTATGTATCTAATACTCTGAAGAGGACCTAATATGGATGTAGTTCTCCCCTACATGTTTTGTGTGTAAATCATGCAATATGTGTAAAACACGTACAACAAAGACCTAGCTTGTAACTTAGGAAATATATATATTGGGTTGCTCCTCGAATACTTAAAACATGTGTATGTTTTTTCCCTATGATTGATATATAAATATGATAAAATAGGGAAGCTTTTCTCACTTGATTTCTTGATTGAATTCCTTTTATAAGTTGCCTAGTGAGTAGGTAAGAAGTTTCTATGTTTCATAGGTGAGGAAGGAATGAGGGATAATTTTATATTATATCAATCCATTTAGATAAGTAAATCACATAAAATTACTTAGTTTGACCATTAGGATACATTGCATTCATAAATTAGATGAATTTAGAGCACTAGATACTTGTGTTATAGTAGGACACCATCATCGATACAGGTGTCTATCCTGGATGCTAGTATCCATGGAACATGAAAGTAAGTAAAAACTTAGGAAACTTTAGAGGTAGAAGATAAATAGGTGTTAATCATTCTACATGATATAGAAGGTATCGGTTATCAACATAAGACTAGTCAGACCAAAATATAGGCTAAAGGGCATAAGATAGAGCAAATTTGAGA
The DNA here is from genome assembly GCA_037957365.1 of Torreya grandis. Taxonomy (NCBI): domain Eukaryota; kingdom Viridiplantae; phylum Streptophyta; class Pinopsida; order Cupressales; family Taxaceae; genus Torreya; species Torreya grandis. Next base: position 706,048 of record JARHVA010003701.1, on the reverse strand, counting down.
TTTCAAAAAGGGGGAAAGGTTTAGAACTGATCAGAAAAACCAAGGCATGAGTTTTCTAAGTGTACAAGACTGAGGTGATATATAATCCATAAAAAAGTGTCTACATTCCCCCACCCCATTTAATCTAGTAATCAAAATTCTATTTTAAAGGAAAGGAATGTGTACTTGGGTGTGTATAACACACTTTGCCTTTGCTTAAGTCCAACTTGAGTGTTTTATTGGTGATTGACCTACAATTAAGAGCATGTTACAGTATATCATTAGTTCATATAATCTATAATTGAAATTATTTGAAATGATTGAAATTTAAATAACAAGGTTTAGGAGTACACATATATATCAATATAATTACTTTACCTATTGACAAGCTGATTTGAAATATGCATCATTGTAAGGATATAAAAATAATATTAGGAAAATATGTATAAATCTAGAAGTTACATATATCTAAGGAGATAAAGAGATATTTGAAAGCACATTCCCCCAACCTTGGAGAAAAGGTGAGTTTCCACCTGACAATTAAGATTAGCTCAACCATGCAACCTAATCATACTTATAACTTAGTAAGAATAAGTGAACCAAAGCCAAATCATCCTATAAAATTGGTAAGTTTTGATGATACAATCAAGTCCAAACTAAAAAATATGCAAGATTGAGTGATTTAATCACCTCAAACATACCAAAATAAAACCAACTACTACAATAGATTGGCTTAACATAGTCCATAAACTACATCTTAGGTATCATTACATAAAATTACATCCTAGTGGGTGATGATAGTACCTGAGAGTGTTTTTAAATCTAAAACTGATTTGAATTTTGAAATATTAGGTGTACATTACATAGCATATGCACCTTAGATATGTCTCATGCTGAAATTATGTATAACAATGGTTTCAATGTATATAATTATGCCACAACTATGAATCTAGATTATGTAACTATGTGCTTTGGTCAATTTATAAAATTGTGTAAGTGTAGAGAAAATACTTCCACAACAATCCCCCACTATATATGGAGAAATTTAAAATAGGCTCTAATATGTAGGACATGTTTCCAAAACATGCCTCCACTATAATCTGGATGTGTCAAATAATGATTAAGTGTGGAGAACATGCTTCCAAAGCATGCCCCCAATGAATATAAAACTATGAATTTATGGAAGACATGCCTATATTACATGCCCCAACTAAACTTGAAAATGTGAATGTGTTGTACGTCATGCTTGTATGACATGCCCCCACTGAATCTAAAAACTGATATAAGTACCAAATACTGAATAAGCATAGACAACATGCTTCTAAAGTATGGCCCCACTAAATCTGAAAGAGTGTAAAATGTGAAGAACATGTCTCTATGACACACCCCAACTGATATGCCCCCCATTTACCTCACCTCAAAATAATAAGACAATTTTATAATATATGAATGTAACCATGTAACATATAGAAGGACATGTCTAGGTAAATGTATCAATAAAGCACATATAAAAATGTGATAACATGAAGGCATAATATGAATGATAATGATAATGGAAACATCTAGATAGTAATAGTACAAGACCAATAAGCAAATTAAACACACATAAGATCACTCAAAAGTAAGTTAACATACAATGGTCCAAGGAGACCACAAACAAGGTGCATGTTCAAATGTTGCATAATCGAAGGGACATGACATAGTAAAATGTCCATAAAAGCAAGAATGGCATATTCAAATGTCTATACTATAAAAATTACATATTTAAATGCATACATAGGCACAAGGTCTATAAACAAGGGAGCATATTAAAATGCTTGAATAATCAAGATAATAGTAAGTCAAGACACTTAAAAAGTGCATAAAGGAAAATATAAGAAACCAACATAAACATGGAATAGTAGCCCATGGATCAAATGTGTTAGCAAAAAAATGTCAAGTGTGTAGCTTGCTAAGTACCATGTGTAACATATAATCATTGATAACGGTATGTGTAAGTACATATATGATATTGAAGCATGATGTAGAGTGACCATAGAATGATATAACCATGGGAACCATGATCATTGAGGTGGATGCCCCCAATTTCCATATGACATGAGTAGAGGAAAGTACCAACATTCAAAATATAAATATATCATGTATATGTGTATGCTTGTATCATACTCAAGTAGAAGCATGATACACATCTATATGTATGAATAAATGATATTCCATCCATCAACATAGAACTAACATATATATGCCAAGGAGCTAATAGAATATTTTTTATGATGAAATTATTTATGGAGTTTTGTATGTTTTTTATTTGTTTGGTATTTTTGTAATATTTGAAGAGACTGCTCTTATAATCCCATCTAATGGACGGTCATAAGTATCTCTCGACTCAGTGTCTGACAACCTTAGGTTGGATATTTTATATTATTTACATCATGATTGGATAACTTTAAAGGTACTATTAAAACCAAATTTTTTACTCTTGGAGAAGGTTGTTCAGACCTCTCCAAATTTGGTTAAACATGGGATTAGCCCTACACTTGTGGGTTGTCTACAAAATGGGTAAACCTCTAGATTGAAGGGTTATCTCCCCTTGATGAATCAATTAATCTTACTTTTAGTACTCTATCATTTTATTTATTTTAAAAGGGGGAGAAAGAACTAAAACAAACCTAACTGCAGTGGTGATTCACCAAACTTTTTTGACCACTACCACATATTGCATAATACACTAATCCTAGATTGAACCTATTGTATAAATTCTTTGTGTAAGGGTAAGGCATTGTAAGGCTAAGAAGGATTAATAATTATACATCAAGACACACAAGAAACCCTTGATGACACCAAATACAACCTGAAATAGAGGAAACAACCACATGAGGCAAGATAAATAGGACACAAACTAGGTGATGTACATCTACACTTGATAACATCAACCATTTAGAGATTTATCAATGCATGTAATCATAAAATGAGGTAATTTTTTTATTTATTGATCAAATGTATAAAAAATGAGTAGGGCTTTGTCATACCCAAGTGGAGGATACATTTCAAATCCAAGGTGGCTTAATATATATCATAAGTGTGAGATAAGAGAAGAAGTGTGCAAGAGAGAGAAGGTAGACAAGTGTCATGTAAGTTATAATAAGAATACAAGTTATGTAACAAATTTAATAGTTCTAAGATGCCATGTTTTCCTCTTATGCATATGCTTCAGCTCTCAAAGTGGTGTTGGAGGTTGAAATGCATGTTTTACACCTTAACTAGCTTCTGTAAACTCTCCTTCTTTTGTAAAGTCCCATATTACCTCCTCTAATTATTTTAAAGTATCCATCTCTCCAAAATCCTTGTGAAACAAAAAAAAGGCATTTTTGTCAATCCATACAATAATTCACACAACTCAAGTACATGAAAATAACCTACATGGAGTTATCAATAACATACAATAGGTTTCAAGATAAATTTATGCCATTTGATGTGCTTTTGAAGTCCATTTCTACAAACTGGTCATTATAACCCTCCTTGGTAGCCTAAAAGTGGTTTGGGTTCTTAAGGGTGATTTATAAATATGGACATATGAATCCTCAAACCAATTATAAAAAATTTAAGTATTGTAGGATGTATAACTTCACATAGGAGAACAAGGTCCCATATAGCATGTGTGTTTTGTACCAACCAAAGAAATATGGCTTATCTACTAAAAAAAAGCATTTTGAGAGAGGTGACTAAGTTTTAGGTCTGTAGGTGGTTCTCCTAAGTTTATTTTTGTCTCAAATGACCTAAATAAGGTATTTAACATTATTATCAACAATTTACAATGGTTTTCCAACCACCCTCCTTCATCAAGTCTCTCTACATATGCCACTAGCATGTGCTTAAGGTTATTAGATCAAGTTGACAGTAATACCCTAACTACTTGTTTTCACCTTTTCTCCCAATGTCAAATATCTATGAATTCATAAAGTGTATGTGTAAGTTATTCATCATCTTCTATAAGCCTCCAAATTCCATCTTATCTCAATTAACTTCATCTTTCTACTCCTCAAGTCTGCCTATAGGACCAACTACCTAAATAGCCATGTGCATGCTCTCACGACTGATTGAATAGGGTTTTTTATGTTTCTTTCATTTTTTATGAGTATAAAAATAATATATAATAATTTTATCACCATTTAATCACCTCCACTTATCTCCCTCTCCCTCATACCTTTACTCTTTCAAGCAAACCATTACACTAGCCTAGGCAGGATTATGTATATCCTTGTCTCATGTTTATGACCCTACTTAGAACTTTTTGATCTATGATTTGAGAAATATTTTGGTTCTAATTATTTTATAATTTTAAAAATCCATTATAAAATTCAAATCATATACTAACCACAATCTCTTGTTTTGAAAACTTTGGTCATCTAAAAGGACCGACAGGTGATTGTCTACCTATAGGTATCTGTTTGGAAGATGATTACAACTTTAGTGTTCTAAGAGACTCCTAAAATAATTTAAAAATTTATTCAAATTATTTCCATGATAATTATCAAATGAAACCCTTATCAAAACCTTTAAACTTTGTTCTTTCATATTCATTCATTGTTTAAAACCATATTCAAGCTTTGTGGTTGTAGTTGGTGTTTTTGACAATTTGACTGTGTTTAGATATTTTAGGTCTAAGACCCCTATTTTGGTTCTTCTCACTATGCTCCCTGCTTATGTCTCCTTGATAACATTTATGTTATATATATCAACCACTATCCCAAAGATTTGAGAGAGTTTGAACATAACACATTAACTTATAAGAGACTGCTAGGATAGTTGATGTGTTTTGGCTATGTGTGTTCACTTAGGTCAATGGCCCCTGGTTTAAAACCTAGTGATTTAAGAGCCCTTCCTAAATTTTGAATTTTTTCAAACTTTATCACTTTGATTGGCTGATTTCCCTTATCAATACTTGAAGTTTTGTGTCATACTAATGATCTCTATCTTAATACTAACACTTTAATGGACTATAGGTGATCATCTAAGAGGCCTGAGTTTGATTATGTATAATCTTGAATTGATATATTATAAATACTTAACCCTCACCAAGATTTATCTAACATTTCATTCCAAGTTAAAATAGCCTTTTAAGGCACCTCACTATTGAGGTAGAGATGTGTGAAACATTATTAATTATGTATAATTTATATTATCAAGGATAATATAAATATGTTTGTAATAACAACTCATATTATGAGTTGTTTAATATATTATTATTTGTGTGATATTTGGTTGTTAAACCAAACTCACATAAATAGGTTTGAGTGATAATAGTGTGGTTGTGTAGTTGATATTTTATAAGGAGATTAGATTAATAATAAGATGTCCTAAATCATATATATTTGTAAACACTCATGAATGATTGAATATAGATCAAAAGATTATTATTGTGTCTAAAAATATTCTCTATGTATTTGGGTTCATCTCTTTTAATCCCCAATAGTGGTATTAGAGCAGTCTATCAATGATGACAGTCTAAATGTAGCATGCAGTCCTTACAATATTGCTCTAGTGGATATGAGTCATATTTTTCATCTCAAAATGTATCTTTTTATGGAGGGAAGATATTGATATCATTTGTAATTAAGTCAACACTACAACAATCTTATTTAATCTACAAGTTCTTCACATCAAAACTTGACATCTTTAGCTCCTTCCACATGATCTAGTCAGACGCTTCAAGCCTTCACATAAAAATATACATATGGACCATACACTTGAATCATTCCAAGAGTGATCCACATTCAAATAGACTTACACCTAATCTCTATGGATCTGATTAATAGGTGAGATCTACATATGTACAATGCATAATTTAGTTCTTTCTATCAGTTGCCTACCTACAACCTTTTGCACAAATTCATTTATTTTGAAGATGCATTGAACTTAGTCTCTTATATTTTTTTCACCATATCACAAAGGCATCAATTATAGTTTTTCATTAAGTTGTGAGTATTCAAGACCACCATGTATTTTTTAGTTTCCTCATCATTTCATCTTGTTCAGACTCTACTTTTATGCCAGTACACATATATTACACATGTTATCATCTTACTGGAAGTTGTATCCTCTGTGAGTTTTATCTTAGTTAAACATATCAATTTCTACTCCATTCGCTTCACCATATCTACCATTTCTAAGTGATATAAATACATTTAGTTTATAAATCATTTTTTATGTCTTTACGGGCATGAGTTATTTTATTAAAAGTTAATTTGTCTTTTTTATTTGGAGTTTATGATTCCTTTTTTAATTTTGTTGTCAAAACTATAGTTTTTTAAGTTTTTTGTCAAAAATCATGATTCTTAAGTCAAATTTGTTTTATTGTTAGGTGTGGCATTTTTTAAATGGGTTATTCAGTTGAAATCTATTTGTTTATTGTTAAACTATTTTTTAAGGTGTCAAATTACTTTAAACATGTTATTAGTTTGATTTTGGTATGCCTATAGGAGTCATTCAGTATTTTCTTTTTTTAGTTAGCATTTACATAATATTTTAATATTTAAATGTTGATCTCAAATATTAGTCCTGAGATAGGTCTAAAAAAATCTTTTTATTAGGTCATTGTCAATATGACATTTATATGAAAAATTTCAAATATGTCCATAAAAGTCATTTGTCAAAATCAAAAGTGTCATACTGTCAATAACAATTCATTAATGTATGTCGTCTTCGAGTCATTTTGTTATATATAGTCAAAAATTATTTTTTTTTAATTTCCTTATGGATGTATTTATGCTTTTACGTGACGTCTACATTTTTGGGGCATATCCATCAAAAAAATCATGTACCTAAGCTACATCGACATATAATCTGAGTAAGCATCTTCAATAATTAGAAGATAGAGGTACAGGAGGATGGAGAATTTTTACACCTCTTTAGTTACTAGCAATGTGGCCCAAAATGATTTGGTGACTTGTGTGTGTGTGTTTGAATAAAGAATAGAAGGACATACATGTTCACATGTGTGGTATGTTTTTTGATTTTTTTAGTATGGTGTGTTCTACGTCAAACTGACTAATGCCAAAGATGATTCTTCAGTGGTAGTGAAAACCGTCGATGCCATTTTTGTTTGGGTGGTAACAAACACTAACAGAGGTTGTATCATATTATAATGAGGATTGGTTCCTCATGATATTTTCATTTTTTTGAGTTGTATGTGTTTTCATTCCCCTACTTATTTGGAACACCTCTGCTATTTTAAAATAAGGGAGAGTGTGGATATAATGGAATGTGGCAAATAGTTGTATAAGAGGGTAGATAATTACAAAAATCCACTAACTATAGGTATCCTCTAATTTTCTTACTTCTTTATGGAGATGATCAGGTAGTGACACATCGGTTACAGTCACATGGAGTAAATGCAGGATGTGTTCCTTTGCATAGAAGTGGTCATGTGCAATAAGACTAGATAGTAAGATTTAGATAGTACTATGCAAACTTAAAAGTATGCATTGGCATATGATTCTATTCATGCCAGTTCTTGAAAATGCATATTTTCCCCATGCTCACATTAAGGGGGTGTAAGATAGCATTAATAATGTTCACAAGGGGGTGAATGTTGAGGTAGAGATGTGTGAAACATTATTAATTGTGTATAATTTATATTATCAAGGATAATATAAATATGTTTGTAATAGTAACTTGTATTATGAATTGTTTAATATATTATTATTTGTGTGATATTTGGTTATTAAACCAAACTCACGTAAATATGTTTGAGTGATAATAGGGTGGTTGTGTAGTTGAGATTTTATTAGGAGCTTATCTTAATAACAGGATGTCTTAAATCTTATTAATTTTTAAACACTCCTAAATGATTGAATATAGATAAAAATATTATTATTGTGTCTAAAAATATTCTCTGTATATTTGGGTTTGCTTCTTTTATTCCCCAACACTCACAACCTATGCCATCATTTGTTCACATACATAGTCCTATTGTTGTCTGCATTTCTTTGTCATTATATGCTTGGAAACTCATTTTCCACCATCATCACTATCTAAAGACAAAAAATTTCAACCTTAATCCAATGAAAATACTCTCATGTCTATATGAGCTTTAAAACAAAATTGACAATATGATATTCCTCTTGAGTTATAAACCTAAAGACCTATAGAAGACTTTTTAGCAACTTTGAAAGTTTTTGAAACCTTTGAAGAGTGAAAAGCATGACTATTATGAATTAAAAGGATATTTATTTATTTCTATAAACATGTTTAACATGAAACACAACTTCAAATTCCTTCGAAACATAATCTCAAACTCAACTTAGCTACATTAAAAACACATAGAAACACAATTCAAGATAGAATGAAGTTATGACCATGATTTTGACTTGTAAAGAATACTTGGGTGATAAAGAAGACCATGAATTTATTAAAAAGATATATAGGACTATAAATAACCACTTAGATGAACCAGACCACTTTTGAGAATCTCTACATCATAGAAAAGTTACCAGTCACTTGAAAATTATCAAGAACCACTTTTCATGCCAAAAAGACATCTAAAAGTGCCACCATGAAGAATGAAAGTGTGGAAAAATTTTGGAATAAAAATTATGATGGGATGATGGGGGAATTGAATCATTCTTAAAAACCTTTTTTATCAATTACACTTAACCAATCATGAATCACTCAAATAAACATGTAGATCTAGTAAGCATAAGCAACTATATACATAAGCATAAAACATAAGAATACATCACATATGTGGGAAAACCTCAAGGGGAATTAAACTCACTAATATCTACAATTTTAATATAATCATATAATATAAAAACCAAATTTAGTGAATCACTAACTCCACATGGAGCACCAACTACAACTATCCAAGCACCTACTTGACTAGGCTTTAGCAAACACCCACTTGCAAGGAGGCACCAACCCCCTAGATGACTTAGAACCAACTCATCCACTTGATTTTTTTGATCACCTCCATAACACTATGTTTCTCACAAAATATATTATTATCCCCTCCTTTATCTCTTCACACTCTCATCCCTCTCAAACTACCTTCTAAGCCTCTTCGTTCAAATAGGTCTCTTCAAGATTGATTAGGTCATATGACCTTGATCTTAATACTCAGACCACCTATTAGATATTAAATATATTCCTTATACTCTCTTATTATGTTCTATAATACCTTATTCCACTAAAGGATATTTTATCTCTTTTTCTCCTCTATTTGATCCTTTCACTTACCAATTATGCCTAAAAAAACTTGTTTTTATACAAGCCTCTTATGCATACACCTCTTGGTTATACATACACACTTGCCCACTTATATTTGACATAAAATAGTACATATGAAATTTTAAAATTAATAATAAATAATTATATTAGGTTGAACATAAATCAAATATACCAAATCCTTCTTTAGGTCTCATGGAGACCTAATTCCATTAGGCCTACTTTATGACACATTACCTTATGACCCCTTGGTACATTTTAAAACTCCAAAAATGGTATAAAATATCATATAAAAATATAATATACATTATCCAACATATTTTGAGCACCATGACACCTTTTGGGTCCAACCACCACTTGAGACACTCCATTAGCACTATTCACATTAGGCCTTTGAACATAGAAAAGTCTGTCTTGAACAACTAAAGATAACACATCATTTATCCACAAAAAAATGATAATAATATAACTTATATATAACCTAAATTTCCTATATTTAATCACCATATGATTTAAATACTTCATATATATGAAAAAATTCTTAAACTCATCTCTTCAATATGCTCACTTAGAACTACCAGAACTATCAAAAAATAGTCATGAAATTACTTAACATACAACACCTAAAAGGACACTTTAAATGATTATTAATACATAAAAATTATTTTATAACATATTTATAACAATCTAAATCAAAAAACCATAATATCTAATAGAAAACATTGGTCTGGCGGACCAATCTCCTGACCTTATCTCACATAGTCTTGCTTGAACCAGACAAGCCATTTTAACTTCAACTTTTTAACCTCTTACACTAAATTCCAAAATTTAAAAAAAATTAAAAATATAATTTTAAATATATATACCATATTAAAATATAAACATCATATGGTCTAGTGGCAACTACTGGTCTTACAGACCAATTTATTCACCTTACTACACATAGATCTCACTAACCCAGATAAACCAATTTGGCTTCATCATTTTCACCACTTAAAATATATTCCAAGATATATAAAAATAATTCATCACACATAAAATTAAAAAAAATAACATATTCATTCACTTTTATCCATCATTATACCCTGAAAACATACTTAGAACCACCTTCTCATTACTGTCTAGGTTTTGCACAATTTGCTCTAGTAGGCCTATGTGCCTCAAAAAAGTGTCTTGTAAGAATGAATCTCAAAAATAATTAAGACACTAAAATATGATAAAATTAGTATTTATATAGAGTATAAATTACCTTAGGGCATCTCCAAATTCATTATACACTTCCATTCAAAAAATAAGGCTTCAAAAACACCTTTGTAACTCACTCACTTAGAACTACCATATTGCCTCAAAACACAGTCATGGTGACTTAGACCTATAACACCTATATATAAATTTTAAATGAATTATAATTCATGTATATTATCATATTATATAATTATACCATTTTTAGATAGAAGTATCATATGGTCAAATTTTAATATTGGTCTTGCAGACTAATCTCATGGCCTTATTCTCACTATCTTATCTGAGCCAGACAAGTCAACTTGTAAGCAAATTTTTCACCACACACATGACCTTAAAAACTTATTTAAATAATATAATTTTCTTAAAATTCCTAAATAACATCTCCATTCACTTTGTTTCATGATATCATGAAAACACATTCCAATTCATCTTCTCACTATTGCCTGGGTTTTTTAGTGTTCACACCATTAGGCCTTTTAGCAATTGGCTAAGTTGGATGACTAGTTTATAAATATTTAGGACTATAATATATAAAAAAAACATTAATGTAGATAAAACATGAGTCTCTACCTTATTCCTCCATCCATTTTCTTACTATGTTCAATGCAACTTTTAACTTTTATGGAAATGTTTTCAGAAATAAGCTTGTAATTCAACATTTTCTCTCTCCTCTATCTATCAAATACCACATAAAGGTACCTAGGATAGTATAATACAATATCCAATGGATTAATTGAGCATAAAAATACATTCTTGGCACTTTTGATCAATAGGTTCTTATTAGGGTTCTAAGAGGGTTTAAACCTATTTCCACTCTTAACGATCATTCATAAAGCATAGCCCATCAATTCAAAAACTAATGCCTAGAGTTTTAATATAGGACCCTTCCCCACATACCATAAACTAATTATGTTTCCATTAAAAAAAATTATGAGATAATGAACACAAGAAAATCCTTCTCAAGATGAGAACCCTTCATTTTGAGCACTCGAAAGACCTCTAAATAACTTTTCATGGCTTGTCCTTCAAACTATAACCCAAAATTTCATGCACATGTATAAAACAACTTGAATCACATTTTCCAATTCTAACCTACTCACATTTTCCTTGAAAACTAATCCTGATACCCCATTAGGCTACACCTCTCTCTACACCATAGTCTTCATACCTTATGGGGTATTGAATTGACCTTCATGCCTCTTTTCATGCTCTCAACACCTCATTGTCATGCTCAAATTCTCACTCTCATGACATGCAACCTCTCTCATGCTTAAACACTTCCATACATCCTTCACATTCCTTGACAATAGATCATGATACCTCATCAATCCATACTCTCTCTCTCTCTCTCTCTCTCTCTCTCTCTCTCTCTCTCTAGACCTTGACCTCCAAACCACATTAGGCCTTAAAAATGACCTTCATGCATCTTTGCATGCACTATCAACTTCATACAACCTCTCATGCCTATGTGCACTCATCTTACCTAACCACCATGCTCATACCTTATGAGAGGGTCTTAATGCCATAACTAGGCTTAGGCTACTTAAACACTTAACCTGAAAGACCTGATACATATGCATTTGTCAACAATGACAATAAGATAAAAACACTCATAACCACTGTAATAGTCTCTTTCACACTACATACCTTCGATGTTCATAAGTTTGTCACAACACACACTTCTAACTGACCTTGCTCATAACAACATTCTTGTAGACCTACTTATCATCATACCTTCAAAATAATCTTCAATTAAAACACTAACAACTTCAATCTAACCTAAACCTTGACATCAATCAATATAAAAGACAATGCTCAACAATCTCACCTTGTCATATCATGCACATACCTCAATGACCACTCATTATGAACCTCACTAGATGCACCTTGACATCAATGAAAATAAAATTCCAATAGAGGCATCTAAATAAGTATTATTACTCAAATCAACTAGTTTTAGTTAGCCATGAATTCACATTTTGCACTAGAATCACTCTAAATTTAGCTTGTGGGGTTTTGAGTTCTTAAAACATAATTTGGCATCTTAATGATTATTCATAAATTTGAGAGAATAAATCCAATGAAAAATTCCACAAATTTTAATCCCATAGGGGTCCCAAACTTTGGCCAAAATATTAGTCCCCAACTCTACCTGTACAACTTGTACCATCTGCTTGAAGTTGGCCTTCACTATATTGTGAATGGGATGATGAGAGAGATAAGGATATGTATGCAATTTTTGAACTAAAAACTTCTTATAATGATTTTTACTAACCTATATAATATTAAAGGATACTATTAAACTATTTTCACTTGCACATGACTTCCAAAAGTCTATACAACTTCCTCTAACTCCTCAATATGGTGTTGAAGTGCAAGATTCTATCTTTTTATGATACATCTAACAATTTTAATAGTTATATAGCTGATACAAGATATTTATAATGTGTATTTTACTAATTTTTAAGTTCATTTAATTTTAAAAACATAAATATTAGATAAAATCACCTTTTATATGCATTTTTAACACCCTCAAGTTAGCAAATGGTCTTCATAATTTACAAAACTTCATGAGATTTTGTGAAATTATGTTAAGGACATAAAATAACATTAATACACCCATAATCACCTTTTACACAACTTAATTATGACTTATTTCCTCATGACATGCCTAAACCACTATGTGACCAACATATGACTTTACCTTAATCTTTCTAAATTTACCTTAATAAATGCTAATAAGGTATTTTCGACTCAACTAAGACCTCCTAAATCACCTAAGGTTCAATTTTTTGACTATAGGGATCCTATTTTGAACTAGGGGGTAAAAATTAGATAACATATACATAGCATGTTCCTCCTTGTGCTTTTCATGTTTAGTATAAAAATTAATGTTATCATTTCAAAAATAAATTAATTTGCCTTCATGAGAAAAAGAAATACCTTGCTTATTTGGATCAATATTTTCTTCTATTTGGTATAGCCAGAGAGTTCCTAGTGTAAATTCATATGGAGATGTTGTTGACATAACCCAAACCTATTTTTTAATTATTTTAGGACCACAAGCAATTGGTATTATTATGTTTCCTAAAGAGTCTTTCCAATTGACCTTATTTTGCAAGTCTTGTAGACCAAAACCAAGTTGATGAAAATGATTTATATGGCAAGTACTTATTTTTTGTGTAGGATCAACATGGTAATGAAAATAAGAACCACCCATGAATAATGTAGTTATTAAATCTTGTTTGTCTAGATGTTATTTGATTTGATTACTCTTAAACTCTTGGTCTGTAGTATGTGCCTATTTTAATTTTGAATTATTATTTGAATGATCAAGTAAATAATTACTATTTATTTAATTTTAATGTTTATCACTAGGTTTTTAACCTCATTCCTTGGTCTGATCATCAAATTTAATCATTTGAGAATCAATGAGATATTGGATCTTATGTTTCAATATAAAGCATTTGTTCATATAATGTGTTTGTCCCTAATAATAATGACAATAATCATTCGCATCATATATTTTGGTTAGAGGTTTACTAATATCAATCTCTATAGGATGAGGGAGATATATAATCTTATAATCTATTAATAATTAGATTAATTAAGCTATAGACTCATGTAAATGTGATAACTATCTCTTCAGGACCTTAGATAGATTAATCTGATTGGCTTGTTATACTAGTGTATCAATTTTGTACTCACATTTGTAGCATTTTGGTGTAATACTATATGTTTTTTATACCATTGAATTATGTTATAATGGATTATGATATGTTGGACATGTTTAAATTAATCCCTAATAATTAAATTTTAATCATGTGTGTAAAGTAGGGGGAACCACATACATCTCATGCATCCAAAGTTGTTCTAAGAGAATGTTCTAGTTAAAATTATTTGGCATAACTTGGCATAAGGTGGGTAATGTATTGGGACCACTATAATATTTAATGTTATTTATCCCAATACATGTCATGAAATATTATAAAATCCCTTGATACTCATATTAGATGGTTCTAAATTTGAAGGTCGAATGCTAATTTTGGAGAGGAAATATATGTTGTAAATGTTAAGCCCTAAATTGTTGTCCATAAGAACTCATTTTATCATTTTATTGAAAACACACACCTATATTTATGGTGGAAAACAAGTATTTACCATAGGTTGGGATGGTGGATTTTATTTTTCAAATGATATATTATTTCTGGTCCATTTTATGGAATTTAACATGAGGGACACATGTGGTGGCTCTACATTCTATAAGGTTATTATCTGTAATGTTTGCTCTATTAATTTCATATCTAGGTCATGGACTGTCATTCCTCATGAAATTAAAAATCCCTAGTTCTTTATATTCATAGTGACCATGGGGAAAAAATGGGGTAGTGGGCACATAGTGTCAAGTTGACCCCAAAGACCCCACTATCAATAAGTGATACATACATATCCAATACTCTGAAGAGATTCTCATATTGATGTAGTTATACCTATGTTTTGGCTTGTGTTTTAATCATGAAATATGTGAAAATAAAGTACAAAAATGACCTAGCTTGTAACTTTAAAAATATAGATATTGGGTTACTCCTTCAATGATTTAGACCTGTATAAGTGTTGTCCCTATAACTGATATGGAAATATGAGAAAATAGGGGAAATTTATCATTTCATTGTTTGATGGGATGATTTTATAAATTACCTTAGGTATTTTTAAGTGTATGCTAGGTGAGGAATGAATGAGGGTTGATCTTGTATTTATATCAATCCCTTTGGAGAAGTAACTTCCATTAAAGCAATTATGTTGCCTAATAAGATACATTTCATTTGAAAATTAGATGACTCTAGGGAACTGACACTTACATCAAATAAGGACACTAGATTCAATGTAAGTATCTATCTTAGACACTATTATCCAAAGAATAGGAAAGTAGGTATAAACTCAGAACTTAAAGAGATGGAAGATAAATAGGTATTAAGCATTCTAGGCAAGATAGAAGATTTGGGACATTAACATACAAGTAATTGGACTAAGAGATAGGATAAGGTTCATAATATAGATTATATGAAAGACTTTATAAAATGGGAAAGGTCCAAAAATGAGAAGAATAGTTAAGGTCTGAGTCTGACAAGTGTACAAGATTGAGGTGTTATATAATCCATAAAAAAGTGTCTACAATAAAATAGAATAAAGTAGGGTTATTTAAATGGAATTTTAATCAATAGATTGAAATGAAATGACTGAGATAGATGAAATAAATTAATTTCAAACAAGGATAACTATGAAAATTAAATATGTACTGAGTTATATGTGTTTTTCTGATTGATTGTGTTGACTAATAGAACGTAGAAATAACAAAATAAGAACAAACCAAAAAACTAAATATGAGTCTATGAAATGATAAGAATGTCCATAACTATTGACCTTGATTACCAATTATGTCCTTTTTTATAAAATTATAAATTAGGCATGATCACAAGCAACAGTTGGAATCAGGTCTTTATGTGTTTATTTTACCTTTGAAAGTGTGCATAAGTCTTGTGGATAGCTTCTTCAAGTTGTAAACACTAATAAGGCATGCAATGATTAAATGACCTATAAATAAGAAAAACCAAGTGTGTATTTGGGTTAATCTAATCCAAATCACCCCCATGATGACTAAGTATTGCCTACATATCCAATACTCTAAAGAGGAAATTAAGCCTAGTGTAGTTCTCGCAACTTGAGTGTTTTGTGCAATTGTGATCCTATGATTATATGAATACATCTAGAATTAGCGTAAATAATTTATCATGATTTACTTAGGGATATGTATCTTTTGGTTAGTGTGCACTTGTGTAAGTAAGTCTCTAAATTGAATTTTCCAAGTAAAGTAATAAGTGACTTGAGTGTGCCTTTATAGAAATTCAAAATGAATGACCACATGTTATAAAGCCTAAAAAACATGGAGGAAAACCTAATATAGGGTTTAATTTTAAAATATTACCATTGGCAAGATAAGGACAAAAATATTAGATAGGGACAATAACATTTTCCAGTATTATCCCTATTATATGTTCATATCCATGGTGGAAAGTGTTGATTTTTGGATCTAAGTAAAGGCATACATATGCATAATTTTGTTTCTATAAATTAGAACATTTATAAATGTGAAAAATGATGGTTTAAATATCATAATATATCATCTCTTGTGTTTAGGATAGGGTGAAGTGGAAAAATAGGTACTAATTAAGTGAACAAGTAATTAAAGATTAAAAGGGGTAAAACTGACATGATCAAGTATTTGTGACCAGATTTAAGTTACTATAATGTACTAACCCAAATAACTACTCAAAAAATAAATGGGAAAATATATGATGGGTTTGCTAAAATAAAAACTAAATCAACCACTACATAGGGGTTATTATAGTCATAAAAAATGTCACTTGAGTGCAATGAGTGTTACTTAAGACCACCCATCCCTAACTTAACCCTAGCCCTATCTTAGGTCCTATTTAGACACTTATATATTTTTTGTGTAAGCCTTATACATCCCTTGACATCTAAAAATTAGTTTTAAACCCTCCCTTAGGATTTCAAGCCCCTAATTCCTTAGGGTCTACCACTTGGACATTAGTGCCATATTTGAACACTAATGCCCCATGCTAGTGTCCCAGTTTGGCACTATTGTTCTTTTCCCTCTTTTTAGCCCCAACAAATATTTTTTCAATCCCAAAGACACCTAAGTTTGGCCTATACCTACTTAAATCTCTACACAAGTACAAGATTAATATATACACATGAGTTTTAGCCTTTTATTCACTAGATAGAAATCAAAGGAAAATACACACAAACAAGCTCATAACAAGTTATGCATAATCAAGGTTATTAATCCCTATTATATCTTTATTTTGCATATATTCATCTATATCCATCCTAAGCTCAAAATACATACATTTATAGTCTCAATCCTCACTCAAAATACTCAAACTAGAATTCATAATAGCTTCACTTGCACTTTCACCGTCACATAGGTGGAGAGAACTACATCAGGATTGATCCCTTAGATTATTGATATGTAGGAAAATCTCATCATAGAAAAGTGTTGAGGATGTTTAGCCTACCCAACTAACACCATGATTTTTTTACTTATGCCAATTGAATACCCTAATCACATGGAGGTTTAGGGTTTACATATTAAATAAATCAAAATAGGTCACTATTAGTGAAATAGGGTTTGTCTACATAAGAACAAGCTTAACAAACTCAGGCACAACTACTCCCAAAATTATATATTAGTTATTGCATAGAGGACATCAGCAACAAAAGTTGACACTAGTGCCATAGTGCTACTGTCCAAGCTATGACACTATATTTCAAGAGGGTTTTTAACACTTGGATCCTATTTGTGACACTCAAATCAGCTCTTGTACCATTTTTCATCTTCCAAATCCTTCATCTCAGTCAATTTCTAGCTAAGTACCTATTTGTGTCATTCATTGCTATTATTATAAACACCAGAATAGATCATTTTTCTCACAAATCAATGGATATGTTTATGTATATTTTATATTTTGATTTACTATATGCATACCCTTTAACAACCTAGGCCTTAAAGTCCATAAAATCTTAAAAGTTAAATCAGTTATAGATTCAATAGTATAGTTTTTCTCAAGTTTGGTCCATATAGAACAAATTCATGATCAAAAGAGAATGAATAGTGTTCATACTCCCATCATGACCTCGAACTTAATTATATAGCTTCACTAAATTCCACTCAGTTTAGAATAAATACATGGTTAAAAGATAATGAAAAATGTTCATTTCCCGATCATGATCTCAGTGTGAACAAGTGTGAAGTAGAATGACAACCATTTATCATTTAAATTATAAATTGTACTAATGTGTATGTGTATGAACCAATATCATGCCTTGTGAACCTGAAAGAGTTCATATGTGCATGAACTAGTATCATGTCTCATAAATCTAAAAAAGTGTATATGTGCATGAATTAGTAGTTTGTCCCCTAAATTTTTAACAATTGATATATCATTTTATGCATCTATATGTTTAATCTAAGAACTTGTATTTCAAATTTTTATATATGTGCAAACCTATAATTCTTATTCCTATAACTTGATATATATCCCCATGCATATGCACCCAAGTGTGTATTAATTTATACTAAAGTCTTTGTAAATTAAGTGAATATGTATGGAATATGCCCCCATAATCTATATTGATGTGTCAATTCTCTCATGTAACTAAATCATTTGATATCTGAACCATTCAAAATATTTGAAATCTGGTTTTATGTTCATCAAATATTATGTCTCTATGATAATCCCATTGTAATTCCCCCCTTTTGAGATGAGGGATGTGTCTTGTAAGTTACTCATCTCAAAATTAAATCTAACTTTATCATGTCATGTGTAAATATAGCATCATGTAGAATCATGTGAACATGTGGAGAGTATGTGATCATATTAATGTATGTGACAATTAGGGAATGTATATAACAAATGTAATGGAAGGAATAGAAGTGTCATGTCTAGATAAATGTATCAATGAAACACATAGTAGTAACTATCATTAAAGGGGTAATTAAATATGACTATACCATAAAAGTGCATGATTTAGATCATGGTACCACTCAATGTTAGCAAGCTCCACAAGTGAAAAAAAATCAATAAGCTTAAGAGTTAGTGTCACATATAAGTCCAAATTTCACATACAAAGGACATGAATATGTCACAAAAACAAGGCCATTGACCATACTCAAAGGACATTAATATTTCTCAAACAATGGACAAAAATATGTTGCATCAAACAAGGCCAATGGCCACATTCAAGGGACATAAATATGTGACAAACAAGGTGCATAAAACTGTTTCGTCAAACAAGGCCAAGGGCCACACATAATTGATAATCATAAACTAGCCTATCATGTAAGAAAATAACAACATTAACGAAGCATATAACAAGTAAAGACTACTCTACATCATCCATATGTATCAATGTTACAACATATAATAATAGCATATCCATGTAACATTATATAAGATATGATTAATTAGAAAGACATGTGTAAGAAATATAGATAGTTCAACATGGTAAGAGGTTATAGAAATATATAAATTAAAATAGTGAGACCTATGGAATAATATTCCCCCATTATCAGCTTGGCCACTGGGTAGAGGAGATTCCAACATATATAGGTCCATTTTTAACCTGTATATCATACATCCCACTCATATATCATGAAATTTATGTGTATGAAAATAATATTCCTTATATGAAACATGTGATAAATAACATATGTAAATAGTGAAATCTAATAATCATGTCATGTTTAAGTATTGATTTTTATTTTTTGAATATTTTAAATGTTTTTTTATTTTTAAATTATTATTTTTATATTTTTGAAATATTTTAAATATGGTGCTCATAAATTAGTAAATAAGTCATCCTCATCAAAATTAAAGTTGATATATCATGGCTTGTCTTCGAGATTATGTAATTACATTGCCTCTCTTCCACTATCTTTGATTATTCATATTTTTTTATTGTTATCTTTGAACATTTTGCCTTTTGGAGAGTATTATTGTGTAATGAAATTACTTCACCAATAAATTATAATAATTGATCACAATATGACTGAAATAGAGCAAAATATAAGAATAAATGACAAACCACTTTAAGGGGGAAACCTCCATAACCTTAAAATAAGAATAGAATTCATAATATGATGATCAAATATTGAACCTTACCTCTTATATATACCCTAAATATGTTATGTGAACACCCTATTCTAACCCAACCACTAATATTAAGATAATTAGATAATCATATGACTTAATTTATGCTAGCCACAAGTTGACTATTTATATCCCAAGACACATTATATACTAAGGGTGTATCATGCCTCCTCCCTTAAAACAAGCATTGTGTATAATTTTGATGATCTTTGGATGTAGATATATGAAGTATTCCTCCTAGCATGTTGCATATTCATTATTCATATTATTCCACTTGATCAAATACTCGTTAATTACCCTCTTCTTCACCCTCTTAGTGAATATCTGAAGGATTACCTCATGTTCTAAAATGATTTAGAATTAATTATTAGGCTTGAGTAACTCTATATAGTTATGCATAGTTTGTACAATGTTCTTCAAGTAATAAATTTGATTATTCTATGACATTGGAATTTTTTTATCTGTGAATAGATAATACTTTTTTTTGGTGTTGACTATGTTATTTAACTATTTAAATCCTTAGATGGATCTCCAAGGAAGAGTTGGTAGGTGGTGGAAGGTAATGTGGAGACTTTTTTGAATAAGTGTCACTCATAGGTGGCTTTGTTTTGGGCATCTCCTCAACAAACACTGAATACTTTTCCACCCTTTCATAAAAATTTGGTGGTATGTGTTCAAGTGATTATTTTTATTTAATAAAAATAATTGTGTTGAAGAACCTTCAAATCCTTTGTTAATAATTTTTTACATTTGATGAGAGATTATCATCTAAAGTTAATTTAAATGCAACCCTTTTAGCTCAAACATCTTACGTTTTGAATGAAAATGCATGAATAAATATTGAAAGTTCATCGTAATTGTGCCTAAGTTATTGAGCCATTAGAATCCTAATACAATTTCCGTTTTACCCATTAAATGGAAACATATGGATATCTAGTAGGTAATCTCCCATGGTGAGTTCACTACCATGAATTTTGTTTCAACAACTAAATGTACTCCCATCTACAACCCTGACTTGAAATTTAGGAGCTAGGTAAATAAAGTAATTTACCCATGTAGTTAATTAATGGTTGATAAATTTTTTAGTACTCCTTGAGTTAATAAATATTGTCACCTTTTGTTCCTTAAAGATACCCATTACCTTAAGGTTTTACGTGGAGCTAACACCAAACACTACACGACAAGATATAGTTGGTTTGGAATCTCAAAACCTACCTCTTCCATGACCTCAATTGCATTGTCTTCATCCTCATTTTCTTCATTGATGCCTTCAATGTAGAATTAATTATTTTTTTCAAATCTATTTCCTTTGTTGCATTTTTTATCACAATTAAAACATAAACCATTAGTTCATTTCTCCTCAATTTGTTTTTCATTCAATCAGGTAGCATAAGGAAATGAATGTGTTGGAAGAATGTGATCTCTATCAATAGTAAAGTATACCTCTTATTGGATAATGATTTTCCTTTGCCATGCATGCCATGAGAATAAAATCAAACTTATTAAGTATATTATATATGCATACCTCATATTAGATGTTTATTGATAAATATAATCCTTTACTAAGCCTATTTGGTGTAGTTTTACCAATTATCTGAAGTAGTATTTTGTCACACTACTCTTATAGTGATTTTTTATCTTCTATATGAAAATTAACCAAGTAACATTGAGATACTTCTTATTTTATGTGTATAACTATCTATACCAAGTTAATTGTTTTGATTTTGTATATAAATATGTCATGACAACCTTTTCTCCACACAAGATCTAATGTACATTAAAAAAATCTCCATTTTTTATCTACATGATCAAATTCTTCCCATTATAATTTTGTATTACCACTTTTGGCATCATGTTTTACTTCTGATATGTAATTGTATTTAGATTGGGTTGGTTAGAAGATCCATCCTAGTTTAGTTTTAAAATGGTGATCGGTGGTTGATTTTACTAAATATTTGTCTAATTTGTCATGATATTTACCAAATTATATTGTATTCTTTGCATATTAGATTGGATTCCTTGCACATTATAATCAAACTATCTCATTTTATGATCTATCACAAAAAATTCCAAAACCAAAAATCTAGTAACTCCCCCTTCTAAATCCATCTCTTATTTGTTAGTAATTTTACATGGAGTATCAAAACCTTGTCTCAACCCCTATCTATAATCTTTTCATAACAAGGTTTTAAAATGTTGACCTTAATTTTCACCTTTGACCCAACTTTGACTAGGTTTTTTTTGTAATTGTTACAACCTCTAATAAGAAAATACAAATAAAATACCCCAACTATATTTTTTAAGATTTTTTAAAACATAAAGAAATCATAAAAATATAAAAATGTGGCCTATAGAGTGAATTTATGAAAAACACTAAAATAATAATAACTCACTCAAAAATTATCCCCAAACTAAAATGTTTTAACTAATATGTACTTAAATTGTCTTCCAACTTTATAAAAGAATTATTGGTAAATTTGTTATATATTAAAAAGATATAACTGAATCTCTATAATAAGGGGTTCACCCATTCTATCACTCAAATCAAAACTCTGATACCACTTGTAATGAAATTGCTTCACTAATAAAGTAGAATAGCAATAATTATTAAAATATTACTGAAATAGGGTAGGATATAAGAATAAATGACAATTCACTTTGAGGTGGCAACCTTCATAGCCTTACAATAAGAATAGAATTCACAATGTGATGATTAAATACTAACCTCTACCTCATATATATATATATATATATATATATATATATATAATAACTATGTTTTGTAAACACCCTAGGCTAACCCTAACACCAATATTAAGATAATTAGACAATCATATTACTTAGTTAAGGTTATTCTAACCACAATTTGGTTATACATAACCCAAGACATGATATATATTAAGGGTATAACGCATTACCATTATGTTGAATCCTAATTGTATTTTCTCCATGTGTGAAGGAATAATATTGATCTATTTTATTCATTGTGGTTTGCATTATGTATAACCATTCCAGTCCTAATGTGAATGTCAACTAGGTGGTAGAAGGTATCATCCATATTGTATCAATGACCTTTATACCATAAGAAATCAATATGGTAATATTTCCAAGGAATGTATAATGATGTGGGTTGAATAAGTATTTATATTGAGCCCCAACTGTCATAATAATGTGACACTACATACCTTTTGGAGTTGACCTTCATCATTATGAATATGTTATCGATAACCACCTTTTATATATGTTATAATGGTCAAATCCTCCTTTGGAGGACATTTTTTCTTGGTGTAGTTATATATGGTTTTTTTATGAAGATTGATGTGAGTGGTTACTATTAACTTAAATTATCTTAATAATACCTTCATTATTGTATCTTTGAATCTAATTATGTAATGTATCTCAATGATCTATGCCATGTACTATGACTCAATGGTAATCACCATATGAACTCCTTCTTGATGTGAGAGACATTTCATGGTTTTATGTCTAGTAGATGGTAATGTGATGAGATTATGATCATTTAATAGTTTCAATATTGTTCTTAGTTTATATTGAAGATGTGTTACTTGTAATAATGTTGAATATTTGATATTTTTCAACTGAAAATTATTAATAAAATATATGATTATTTCATTGTCCAAGTCATGTGTGATTTCAATGTTTCATGTACCTAGTGTAATATACTATTGTAAATATTGTTTGCATTTTGAATGTACTTATGTTCCATCATTATTGTCATTCCTTTGTCTATAAAAGCTTGTGTTTGAATAAGAATTCCTTATTTGTCCCTTTTTTATATATGAATCATCTTGATATTCTCCAAATCTAATAGGTGTGAATAGAATTTGAGATAAATATTCATCTAAATGATTGAATTTTATTTTTTTTAGTTCATCATGTTTCATATCTTTCATTTTGGTATCATCATTATCATAGTCATAATAATTTTTAACCATGCCATCTTGATATTCTAAATTCACTAGTAAAGAAAGATAAATAATAGGTTTTAGTTTCTTTGTTTCACTTTTGGTTCATGTTATATAGTTGCTATGTATGTTATGATTGGTTCCTTAGAATTTGTGATACTTAATTTTCCAACCTCATAAGTATGCATCTGAGCTACTAGAATGAGTTATGATGGAGGAATGATAGAATGATCTTCCAATTTTGATTGTGGTCATCTCTCATTAGTATTTTGGGTCATATTACAATATTCAAAAGGGTCATCATATGTTGGTTGTATATAATAATAGCCTTCATGAATGAATTTG
The DNA here is from genome assembly GCA_037957365.1 of Torreya grandis. Lineage (NCBI taxonomy): Eukaryota > Viridiplantae > Streptophyta > Pinopsida > Cupressales > Taxaceae > Torreya > Torreya grandis. The sequence goes on along the minus strand of JARHVA010003701.1, from coordinate 681,594 downwards.
ATACATCTATTTAATTTTGATGGTATTGATTCCATGGCATGTATCCAAGGTTACCCCAAAATCAAGTTGTAATGTAACTAATTAGGCATAACATGGATGGTATTACATACCATATTGGGACCTATTTTTTGAGAGGATCCTTTCTAAACAAGTTAGTAGATAATTGTAAATATATGAAATAAACTATGAAAATTAGCAATATATTAACTTAAATAAGCAAAACTAAATTACAAAGGTTGAATTTCAAAATCATTGGCCTCTTATAGGGGGCAACCTCCTTTGAGAAAACTCAATATAATAAATTTTTGGATCCTTCATTAGCCTCAACACTTACTTATATACTAAGTCTAATCTAAGTAACTACTACTTCCCATGAATGTGGGATAAAAAAAATGCTCATAGGATGAATTAAAAATCATGTGCATCCATAGCAACTATTATAATAACAAAGTAAAGAGAAGGGATAGCATAGGTTCCTAACTTCCCCTCCCTCTTATAAAAATATTTATCTTCAAAGCTTCAGATGTGGGAATTGGTGTTGAATCTGAAATAGTGGTTCCCATGTGGCATCCTCTAGTTGTATTTTGTGTGACTAAATTAAAACCTCTATGATGGAGTGGGAGTAAGTTTGGCATGTGTACGTATTCAATATTTCCTCTATCTCAAGAAGGATGTATCCTTCATTATAAGGCTCTGTTAAAATAGTCTGCACTCTAATGTTTACGCTAAAAACTTTTTTTAGACAAGAGACATGAAATACTAGGTGAACTTGGAAAGAAGGTGGAAGATCCAACTTATAATCAACCAACCCATTATTTTGTAGAACCTTATATATACCATAGAACTTGGGAGCCATCTTATGATGCCCTTTGAGTTTCAAGGAGGATTGCTTACATGGCTACAGCTAAAGAAAAACCATATCACCTACTTGAAAAGTGTGCTTGAAATGATGCTGATCAACCTATTGTTTTATTTTATTTTGTTTTATATGAAGATTTTCAAATGGTTATGATACAATTATCCTTGAATATTTTGAAGAGATTATGAAATGGAAAAAGATGATGAGATCCTTCAAGGAGAGATGAACTTGCAACAAGTTGCTCCATAAATGAATTTTTAGATTTGTCATGTTAAAATGAAGGGGCAGTAGTTTAAGGCATGATTTGGGGTCTAAGAGGACCTTTCCTACATTTAAAATACATGGGAGATGGATCCATTGAATGATAAACAAAGGTAAAGAGCAAAGAGGAAGCAAGAGTCATCTAACACCCCGTCTAAGAAGAAGCATGCCTAATAAACCAAAATATGATTGTAAGTATTAATATTAGCATGTTTAGTATCATTATAAATATAATATGTATGTAAGGAAAAAATGAGATTTATTTTTTATTCCATTTGAGTTATATAACTTACAAACCTTTTTTAAGTGTTATACTATCTACGTGTTTTGTTACATAATTTATGTAATTTAGTTTTTAATTTTACATTTATAATCTTTATTTTACATAAGAAAAATAAATGTTCAAATTTTGAATTGATTAAATTTTTATAATAAAGAGCCTTGGTTGTAGGTTTAAGAGCTGATACCAACAATTGGTATCAGAGCTTTTGGTTGGGATACTAACAGGTTGTTTCAGATCTGGTTAGTGTGTGTTGATTACAGGTTACTCACAGGGGTTTCTGTTTGAGTGGTAGTAGAGCAATGGCAGAAGACAATAAGCTACAAATGGAGAAGTTTAATAGCAGGAGGTCCAAGTTTAGGTATGGCAGAATAACCTGCTGGAGATATGGAAAGAAAGAGCATGAAAAGAAAGATTGTTGGTTGGTAGCAGATCAACATGAAGGACATGAAGAAGAATCAAGTGTTGCAAATTTTGTTGCACAGGGTGCTCTGGTATGTTCTTTAGATAAAGTAGAATCTTGGGTTTTAGATTATGGTGCCTCTTTTCATGCATCCTCATTTAGGGAATTTTTTCATGAGTATGTCCAAGGAGACTTTGGAGAAATTTGTGTAGGGGATGGTAAGCCTTGTCAGATGGTTGGCAATGGGAAAGTGAAGCTGAAATTGCAGATGGACAACACATGGGTGTTGAAGGAGGTCATGCATGTCCTAGTTATGGAGCGGAATTTGATTTCTATAAGAAGTTTGGGTGATGAGGGTTGCACAGTAACTCTCACAGTGGACTCTTGGAAGGTTACCAAGGGTGCACTTGTTATAGCTAGAGGTAAGAAAGTAGGTATCCTTTATCTATCTACTTATATGACTGATTCACCTTCTGTTGCAGAGATGTGGCTTCGTAGGCTTGGTCACATATGTAGGAGGGGAATGCATGTTCTTTAGTAGAAGACAGATGTTTTTGACAAGCTAAAGAACTGGAAAGCCTTGGTGTTCATGGAGGAGATGACGGATAGAGATCAGCTGAGGAGACTAAATTATTCTGAGCAAGGCTGTGTTGATTTGAACAGGGTTTTGATCCATGGAGAGCTCATGGGTAAAAAGTTATCACTCACAGGTGAACACAGGTACCGGCATCGATCAGATAGTAATCGATGTCAGTAGTAGGAAGACCGACGTTGATCATGAAGGAATTGATGTCGGTAGAAGGTACACTGGTGTCGGTCATGAAACCGATGTTGGCAGTCAGGGTCAGTGTAAGAAAACTGACATCGATCGAGTGCAGACTGGGAGATGGCTGAGATCGGTCACTAGAATGAATGGTGGGTGAATAGCTAGCTGTCAACAAGTCTCAAACGCTCATATGGAGGTTAAAAAAGGTAAGTGAACCTCATATTCATTGTTCACCTTCTTTATATTGCTTATTGATGGTCAAGAACTAGGAAGACGTGAAGAGGCAATGCAGGTAGAATCTAGATACAGTGGGAGCTTGGCATGGATGAGGAGTGTGAGTCCTTGGAGAAGAATCAAACAAGTATCTATTGGTGGAGTTGTTAGCTAGAAGTAAGCACTGAGAGATGGAATGGATTCCCAAGTTAAAGAAGAGAGTGGATGGATATGTGAGATGGAAGGCCAAGGTATATGGTCTTGAAGAAGCTGTAGGACAGTGGTACAGGTTTGACAGGTGGATGACTAAGCATGGCTTTAGTCAATGTCAGCATAACCATTATGTTTATCTTACCAAGTGGATGATGGTCACAACATTATCTTGTTACTGTATGTGGAGGATGAGCTTGGAGCAGGTTTGTACATACAGGGTTTTGTTGAGCTAAAGGTAAGGTTAGTTCAGAGGTATGTCATGGAGAATTTGGAGCAGTGAAATTCTTTGGCATAAGAGACATGGAGATTTTATATCTAGTGGGAGCTGGTGTGAAGACGGTGTTGGCGAGGTTCATGATGCAGGATGCAGAATCAGAAAGCACACCAAGGGTTGGACAGTTCAAGCTTAGATTAGAACAGGGTTTGAAATCACATGAGGTCTAGTGTAGACCTGAGTTTTCCCAAGCAGTGGGAGTTGTCAAAAAGTATGGAGCCAATTCAGGGAAGGAGTACTGGAGGGCAGTTCAGTGGATTCTCAGGTATCTGAGAGGGACTAACAGTAGGGATTCTTGTTATGCAGGGTCAAGGTCTTCACTACATGGAGTTATAGGTTTGGATGTGGCAGGTTACTTGGATGACAGGTGGAGCATCACAGGATGTGTGGTGGTTGGTCTTCAGGGTTGATCTTGAAGAGGGATACAAGCCAGGGAATAATTTAGACAGTGTATAGGGATAGGTACAAGTGCAGCTGTTTATCTCTAAGTGGGAGATTGTTAGGTTGTGGAGCTAAAAGCTTCACCAAGATGCAAATAAGAGAAGTTACGGAGGTTACAGAGGTTGTAGAGAGTTGCAAAATGAGTTGCAGGACAACTGACGTCGGTCTGATCAATCGACATCGGTCAGATAGCAGTGAAGAAGCAACTGACGTCGGTTACCAGTCGGCCAACATCAGTTAGGGAGGAGCCGACATCGGCAGCCTGTACGTGAACATGTAGTTTGCATGTTGATTTTGGAGAGTCTATTTTTGGACTGTTAGTTTGCATGTTAAAGGCTAGTCATAGTCTTGAGTTGCGTGTCTAATTATTGTAATTAAGATAGTCTAATTATTGTAAGCATGAGATCTATCTATGGACTCATGGGCTGTATTTTAAATTAGTGTGATAGGGAGTAAGAGAGCTAAATAAGCTCCTTCTGAGAGAGGAGAGCAATGGTGTGTTCCTCCTAGTGCCACAGTACCAAGGTGGGTGCTGGCTTGGAGAATCAGAAGGGTTCTTCATATTTGTATGATCTTGGTCAGCAGGTGAGCATGGCTTCTTTTGGAGATCTACAATGGTGAGTAAGGTCTAGTGATTTGCAGGTAGCAGCAGAGAGCGGGAGATCTACTTGGAGTACGGTTGTGTGCTTGGTATACTGGCAGCATTGTTTCTGACTGGTGGAGGTGAACATCAATTCTATATTGGAGTTGATTGTTGGGACTGAGAGAGAGAGGGAAGAAGGTCTTGAGGTGTGGCGAGCCTTTGAGGTGGAAGAAGAAGTGGCATGTTCTTTATTGTATATTCTTCTGAGTGATTATTAATACAATTGTGTATTGTCTCTCATATTCTTGTGTTGTTTCATATTTCTAGTTACTTATTGATTCTAGTTAAATTCTGTGTTTAGTTGCTAATAAAAGAAGTAATCATATGTGCTCTAATTGGTGGAGCAAGATCCTGACAGTTCTCTCATATTTATATTGATTTTATAGGAGCTTGGTCTTTTCCTCCTCCTCATATTCTTGGAACATTTGTATGTAAATCTTCCACATGTCCTCCTTTTGAGCCACATCTTCTTGCTTGCCATGACTAGTCAGCTCCAAGGGATTTGTAGGTTCTTTGAGAGCTTAAAATTCATTACATGTGATCTCAAATATTTTCCATAGGTCATTTGAGTATTATATGTTACTAATAAGACATCACATTCATTAGGGAGGCACTTGACCCTTCCTATCATCTTGGCCATGCATGATCACACTTGGCAGTCTCAAAATAGCTCATTTCCCTTCACCCTTCACACTTGGCATCTTAAAAATTTTAATATATATAATATTATCTATAAAATAGGATAAATTACATATGAAATGAGTTATTATACCATCATTTACAATAAATTGGCCTTAAAAGGCTCTCCAAACAAAGATTTGCCATTTTCTCTAAGTCCTCACTAGCTGGCTCAATGGACTGGCTAAAAGTGAAGGCTAGGTTGGGGAAATTATAGGTTTACTCATGATATGAGGTTAATTTTTGTATTTATCTCAATTTTAAATATTCCTCCCAAAGTTTTTTTCATCTCCTAACTCCTCTTGTATCCTACACACCACTCAAAATGGTCAAAACAAGACCTATTTTCTTCTTATCCTTATAGTTCCATACAATAAAAGGACATGTATGTGATCCTCTTAGAGTTGGAAACAACTTATCTTTATCACTTAGGTTCAAAATCCTGAATATAGATGCACTTCTATCTTGATTTTCACAACTATGTCTCAAACAGGGTTTTGGAGGGTTTTAGAGTGACAGCCTTCTTAACCTTTGTTCATAAAGATGGAAAATTGAAATTATCTCCAAATGTAAATTATGGATTATTAAGGACCCCATAAAACTTCCTTAAACATCTCCAGGTCCCATGTAAAATATCATGAAAGATATGAGCATTCCCAGATGACCAGTCATGCTATTTAGTTCATTTTGTGAGGGTTTAGGAGCCTCAAAACCAAGAATTGGCCGTATGATGAGTTTATTTGAAAAAAAATGTCTTATACACATATATATTAACCCCACATACATTTTCACATCATTTTAATTAATGGAAAAGGCCAAAAATGCAAATGACCCTTAGTTGGGCTTTTAGGCCTAAGGATTCCCACTAGGTATGCATGTAAACCTCCTAGGTTGGAACAACCTGTATGCTTCTGAACATAATATTAAGGTTTCATAGGTTTATATAACTCCCATTCATATTATCCAATCATAAATTTGTCTTTTACATCATTTTGGTTCAACATTTCATCATTTTCCCCAAAATTGGCACCTCCATGCACACCAAAACTACCCTTGCTCTGAGAAAAAACATTGAGTGTTTTCCATATTATCTCAGCAAATATGATTATTTTATAATTATTTATGTGTCCTAATGGTAATTTTTTCCAAAATTTATATCTCAAATCCTCCATTTGGTCGTCCAACTCCATAAATTTGTAAGGTAGACTTTTGGGAAAATCATAGTTTAAGGGTAGGCAGGGTATGGACTGTATTAGGAGAGAAATGGATTGGTTAGAGATTTTTCGTGTAATTTTATGGATTATATTTAATTAACATGATTTTTTCCAACCATATTCAAACCTTCTCTCTCCTTAAAATACCTTCTTGCTCTTGGGAAACATGAACTAGGCCTATAATGCCTATAAAAGGGGAAAACTTGTTTTATACTTGGTTGTAGGTGTTCTTGAGCTAGTTTGGGATTTAAAACGCCATAAAAGCCTAATTTTTTATGTTAAAAAGCCTATTTTATTTATAATTCACCATTTTCTAAAGTGAGGCTCAACTCTTGTACCAACTTGTCTCTTATTCTCAAAACTAGAACCTTACTCATTTAGGACTGAGATAGCCCCTTAAGGCCTGATTGTAGGCTATGATTTGAGCTTTGGCTGATGTTTTTGGTCCTTTTTCATGTTGTTAGATAATATACCATCTATATTCCTTTTTTCTACATATGAATCTTCCAAACTCACCTCATCCATGCTCAAAACCCTCCATTGAATCATTTTCTACCTTGACTATGTTGTTCCCACTCTACCCTATTTTGAGGTGTTTTGGCCATTTTTTAGGCTTTGTTTATGTTTATTTATGTTTCCAAGGATATAATTTAAGTTTATTCTCACTCACCTATTTCAACTCCATCTTTAAAAACTCTAAATGAGATTCAAACTCCACATTTCTATCTCATTGCCAAGATGCCCTTCACCTGACTATGTGTATGCATTTTAAGCCATGTAGGTTGTTGTTTGAGCACTTTTTGATTTTTTAAGGATCTCCTTATCATGTAAATTATGTCATAGGATTCTCTTCATGATTAAATTTTCATATCAAACCTTTAAACCATAAAATCATGCTTAGATCACCTGGTATTAGCACTCCTCTACCTAAACTAAGACAAACCTTTTCTACCCCTATTTAGTGGTGTTTTGGCAAGATGGAGGCTAGTGCATGATGGATTTTGGTTTCCCAAAGATATAATTGAAATCATGTTTCATTAGTTTCACTATATTCACCTTGAAGGATCTAAAAAATATCATAGTCCATACTTTCAACTCACTGTCAATAACCTGCTGACTGTGTTTGGCCTCTCCCAAGCTTTTGTACAAACATGCAAGGTTATTGAGGGGTTCAAACATTGAAAATGACTCTTCCTTTAATCATACTAGTTCAAGATTAATCCTTGGACTAGTTAGGATAGTTCAAACTTTCTTGCATATTCTACAACTTCCTTGTGGGGTGCAAATTAACTTTTTGACACATTCCTGTAGATATCACTGTCATAATTCAATGATTCTTTGACAACCTTTGAGGCCTTGAAACCATATCTTCCACTTATCCTTTGACCTTGAAACTTGGCATGAGTGTAGTATGTAGATAGGGATGCAATATGAACCCAACAATGATGTTGTAATATCATTCTATCATGGCATTATTTTATCTCAAAAAGGCCTTAGGATATTTATTTGGCCATTTTTAGGGACTGTGAACTCAAAATGCATAGTCACTTTTTTGAAGGGGAATCCTTGCCTTGGCATAGCATCTTAAGCTCCATAACATGAATATAATGGCATTTTGAGTATGTTAGGACCTAAAATATGTAACTCATCATGTCTTTACCATAGACACCTCTGTACAAACCGCATTGAATTCCTATAGTAGTTGACTATAAGTGCATTTTGGAAACAAGGTAGTGAGCAAGGAAACATTGGACAATTAGCATGGAAGGAGTATGAAACTTGATTATTATAAATAAAATTTGGTGAAATAAACTTTTAAAACATGATTTCATGCATATCAAGCACCTTCATATCCTCCTCCACATTGATAAAACTCAAGTTTTGCATATATGGTTGTCAACTTGAAAAACAAGCACCATTTGAACTCTCTTTTAAGTGGCATTGAAAGAGAAGTGTTGGATGGTTTAAATTACATGTATAATACCTGATTCACACCTTAAAACACTTAATTAAACTCACACATATCCTTGGAACTCTAAAAATAATAAAAAGATACAAACATACACCCCTCTTGAATGCAATTCCATAAAAAGCTACCTAGAGTGTAAACGATCATTCATAAAGAAGGAGCCACCAAATTAAAAGTTATTATTATGGATGTGAATTGAACTCAGATTTATATCCACTTGTATAATCATTTCCTTCAACTCCACCTGTAGTGTCCATAGTGAGTGTTTCAACTTGCCCTTCCTTTGCATGCCAAGAGGAAAAGGGAGAAAAATGACTTGTAGATGCAATTTTTTGTGAAAAAAATGAAAAAAAACATGGATATGACCTTTTGGGACGTTAAAAGTCACACCAAAATGTTTTACAAGTGGCACACTTTCCAAGGCAATCATACAAGTACCCATTCCTCTCTCTTTTAGCTAAGAAAATTTCATTTTGTCTAAACAATCTACCATTTCTTTAGTTATTTCATCTTATTAAGACTTATAAGGATGCATGGGGCATGAAATCATCTTTTTTAACTTTCACAAATCCCAAGAAACACATACAAAGAATTAAATACACCATTTAGACCCTTGAATTGACCCCAAATGACATGATAGGCATTGAGAGGCATGAAATTACCTATAAAAAACCTTATGACAATATATTAGACCCCATCATATGCCTAAAAATATATTTTTTAAATAGGGGTGCCCTATTTTGACCTAAAAGTCAAAATTGGTCAACAAATTAGTGACTCATAGGGGTAGTATGCCTACTATACTAACTAAACCAACAAACTTATTAGTTCATTTGGATTATGGAGTAAAATAAGGACTGAAGCAAAAAAAATATCTTGACCATTGACTCAAACCTTGATCAACAAAATAACCATTGACTACCTCAAACACACAAAGGAAAGAGACACACACAACCAAGAAATCAAACACACTTGTGCTACTTAGAACTTAGGGAAAAAAACACATCAAAAAGGAAAAAAATATGTACATTCACCTTTCTCATACTTCCCTTCTTGGATCAAAATGGAAGTATCTTAGGTTTCCTTCCTCATTAGATGAGTGAGGGTGCTAGGCATGCTTCTTCTTAGATGGAGTGTTAGATGACTCTTGCTTCCTCTTTTCTCTTTGCCTTTGTTCATCATCTAATGGATCCATCTCCCATGTATTTTAAATGTATGCAAGGTCCTATTGGACCTCAAATCATGCCTCAAACTACTACCCCTTCATTTTAACATGACAAATATAAAAATTCATTTATGGAGTAGCTTGTTGCAAGTTCATCTCTCCTTGAAGGATCTCATCATCCTTTTCCATTTTCATAATCTCTTAAAAATATTCAAGGAGAATTGTATCATAACCATTTTAATGTGTTTCTTTATTGCATTCTTCATGAATATTGTTAGAGTTGGCTGCATAGGTGGATGTAGAGACAAGCTCCAAGTTACCTTCCAATGGCGTAAAATCATCATAGATTGCTCTACTATGATCTAGGTTATCTTCATGATGTTGTTATTTAAAATTTATTTGTTCTCTCTCATATTTAGCTTCTTTTTCTAGGAGCATGGTCTTTTCCTCCTCCTCATTCTCTTGGAACATTTGCATGTAAATCTGCCACATGTCCTCCTTTTGAGCCACATCTTCTTGCTTGCCATGACTAGTCAGCTCCAAGGGATTTATAGGTTCTTTGAGAGACTTAAATTCATTACATATGCTCTCAAATATTTTGCGTAGGTCATCATCCTTTGGCTTCCCTGGATCATGAAAATGAGAGACAAAAAAGGCCATTTCTTCTTCTTCTTTAGAGTCCAAGAGAACTTGTTCCAAGGCATCTTTCTCAACATAAGGGGAATTTCCTTTCATGTCCTCATAACCTGACTTATCCTCACCATCACTCATCCCTTCTTCATCCTCAATATAATATTATATTTCAATCTTATCCTCCCTCCAAGTGACATCAACCTTAGGCACTTAATAAATAGGGAGCTTGGCCAAAGGGGATTCTCAAGTAACAAGACAATTCTCCACATTAGGAAGGCAACCATGATCAATTGGAGGGGGTGGAAGGATGGATTCAATGGTCTCTTGAGGAGGTGTGGGAGGGTGATGAATGGCTCCAAATTTATCTTCCCTAACAACTTCTCCATTTAAACATGACTTGTTCTTTTCTTCATGAGCTACCATCACATCTTTCCATCTAGGGAAAGTGGGTTCAAAGATAGCTTTATGGGATTGAGGGGTTGATGAAGGTGGAAAAGATATGTCTAGGAAACCTATAGTTTCCTTGGGATGGGTAATTTTATTTCAAGTTGGATAAGTAGGTCTAGATAATTTACCTTCCATTACCATGATGGACTGCCTCAAGGTCTGATTGGCCAATTCAAGCTCCCTTCCAAGATGATCTTCAAAGTTTAATCTCACCCTCTCAAAATCCTCCCCAAACAAAGGAACCTACTCAACCATGATGTTTTCCACCCTTGGGCTACTTTCTTGGATGGATTTCCAAGAAGGCAAACTTGGGGAAGCATATGAGGGATTTGGGGTATTAGGAAACATGGTCAGACTAGCATTTTGAAGGGATAGGGATGTCACACTTGAAGGTGAATGTGAGGAATTTTGAGGTTGCCAAAATGGGATTTGTTCATAAACTCTCAATCTCTCCTCTAGATTAAAGATCAAACCACACACATCAAGCACTTGATAGGTAAGATTTGGCCAATTATCCCCCTCTATAGGTATCCACTCCTTGATTTGTTCCATGGCATTCCTTACACTCTCAATACAAACACTAGGTATGATTTCACCACAACCATGTCTAGTGTCAAGGTCTAGCATGTATTCTTGGTAACCAAGGAGATTTCTTTTGAAACTAGCAATGGAATGTCTTGGAGGAGATATAAGTGGGTTGGATGGACTACAAACTTTATAGGTCTAATCATTGGTAGCATATGCTTATTAAGGATCATGATAAGGCTAGACAAGGGATTGCTCATAATCAGGAGGAAGAGGCACAACTGGATATAACTCCTCAACTTGAGTTAAAACAAGCTCAAACTCACAAAGCTCCATGAATCACTTCACAAAAGAGTTTTTAACAATAAAATAACCTCAATTGGTATACTTAGGCTGCTCAACCAGTAGATATGTACATGGAGTTACCATTGATGTTTATTAGAATTGCCTCCAAAGGTTGATGTCTTGAGGAGAACACCAAAACTCCTCAAGGAATGGACCTCTAGTCCCATCGGGCATGCCAAAAAAATATTATCACTTGAACTTGCACCCAATGAGGAGATGGGAAAAACTTCTCCTCATTCAAGTGAAATAATGGAACCACCTCAAGGATATAGGTATCCCTATTAGGAGATGGATCTCTAGATTAGGGGCTATCTCCCCTTGATGCATCATTAAAGATCATACTCCTACTACTAACAACTTGGGGGATGAAAAGGCTCTAGAATAACTAAAAATAAACCTATTATATTGGGGGTGATGCACCAAAGGATTTTCTATACTCATACCTTTAACATACACTTGAAACTAAGGATAAGTAGCACATACACTTCATTCAACATCAATCTTTCCTCTCACATCAATGTTTCAACATGGGGTCTTGGAGATGACATAGGATAGGAGGAACTAAACAATAGGAATTATAAGAAACTATATTGAATATCCTACTCACTTACACCTGCATTCTCTTTAGACACTTCTTGTTGACTTGCAAGAATGAAATCACAATACACTAGGTACTAATGGAATCAACATGTAAAGGTAAATGGAAATTATAGTTACACAAGACTAATACCAAGCATGTACACTTAATGAAATATTTGAATTAGATAAAACACTTTTATTTATTTATAAAAGTTAAAATTTTGGTAGGTATTTACCATACCCAAGCAGAGAGATCCCACACAATAGCCAAAAGGTTAGAATTTATAGAAGAAATGGGAAGGTAAAGAGAAGGTAAGTCCAAGAGTCACTTGTTGAGTTATGGAGCTAAAAGCTTCACTAATGAGATAATGTGGAGGTTGCTAGGCTTACATAGTAACTGGCATCAGTCAGAACCAACTGACATTGGTTAGGGGTCGATCGGCATCAGCCGGCATTAGTTAGGGATCGATCGGCATTAGTCATCTTTAGACCGACACTGACTTCTATGCGTTTCTAGCTTTTCTATTTTTAGGAGAATAGATTTGAGCCTTTGATTTAAGAGGTGGATCTAAGGGTGGCAAATGCATGGCTCATGAACCCTAGTGTTGAAGTATACTATATAGTAGGGTTAGATCCTCATAGCATGTACAATTCAGTAATTGAGTTGATTGTAATTGATTGAGAGAGAGAGAGAACTCTTGAGGGAGAATTACTGTACATCTACGAGGTGTGAGGAAAGAGAGATTTCTTCATTGTATTTCCTTATGGAAGAGTTTAATATAGAAAGTTTTGTTTCTTGTATCTCCTATTATTTGTTGTTTTTGATTTCTAGCTACTTATTACTTCTGGTTTCAATTATGTGTTTAGTTGCTTATACAGAAGTAATCAATTGTACTCTAAGATCCTAAAAATTGGTAACAGAGCGTGTTAGTGTTTGTTGATTATAGAATTCACTCACAGGGGTTTTTAATTGAGTGGGAGCAAAGCAATGGCAGAAGAAAGTAAACTAAGAATGGAAAAATTCAATGGCAAGAATTATCAATTATGGAGGATGCAGATTGAAGATTATCTGTATCAGAAAGATCTATATTTACCACTGGGTGGGGTTTCAAGGAAGCCCATAGATATGGAAGATGAAGAATGGAATGTTCTTGATAGAAAGGCTCTTGGATCTATAAGGTTCAGCCTGGCAGCTTTTGTGTTTTCCAACTTATCACAGGCAAAGACAACGATAGAGTTAATGGATACTTTGGCAAATTTATATGAAAAACCATCAGCTTCAAATAAGATATATCTTATGAAGAAATTATTGAATTTGCAAATGCAGGAAGGTGGATCTGTATCTAGTCATCTTAATGATTTCCATACAATAGTAAATCAGTTAAATTTAGTCAAAATAGTTTTTGATGATGAAATTAAGGCTCTCTTAATCTTATGCCCTTTACCTGAAAGTTGGCATAGTTTGGTAATGGCAATTAGTAATATTGCATCTGCTTCAAATATCTTGAAAGTTGATGATGGTGTTAGTGTAATCTTGAATGAAGAAATTCACAAGAAAAGCATAGGGGAAACATCAGGTAATGTTTTAAGAATTGAAAGAAGGGGAAGGCAAAGAGAGAAGGGCAAGCAAGGGAAATCAAGGTCAAAGATGGGAAGTAGATCCAATTCCAGAAATGGAAGAATAACCTACTGGAATTGTGGAAAGAAAGGGCATGCAAAGAAAGATTGTTGGTTGAAGGATAACAAAGAAAATCAGCATGAAGGTAATAAAGAAGCAAAAGTTGCAGGTATTGTTGCATAGGATGCTCTTATATTTTCTTTGGATAATAAAGTAGAATCATGGGTTTTAGATTCTGGTGCCTCTTTCCATGCAACCCCAAATAGAGAATTTTTCAATGATTGTGTCCATGGAGATTTTGGAAAAGTTTATTTAGGGGATGATGAGCCTTGTAAAATTGTTGGCAAAGGAAAAGTGCAGTTGAAATTGTAGAATGGCAACACATGGGTGTTGAAGGATGTCATGCATGTACCCATCCTGAAGAAGAATCTAATTTTTGTAGGAAAGTTGGGTGATGAGGGTTGCATAGTAACTCTCACAGCTGAATCTTGAAAATTTTCCAAGGGTGCATTTGTATTATCAAAAGGTAAGAGAGTAGGTACACTTTATCTATCTACTTGTATTACTGATTATTCTCCTTCTATTTTATCTACTTCAGATGTAGATGCAAAGTTGTGGCACTATAGGCTTGGTCACATGAGTGAGAAGGGAATGAATGTTCTTAAGTCAAAAGGTAAGATTTCAAATTTGAAAAGCATAGATCTAGATTTCTATGAGCATTGTATTTTTGGTAAATAGAAGAAAGTGAGGTTTCTCAAAACTGGGTCAACAAAGAAGAAGCACAAGTTGGAGCTTGTTCACACAGATGTGTGGGGACCAACTCAGGAAGCTTCTATTGGAGGATCACAGTATTATGTTTCTTTCATTGATGATGCTACAAGAAAGGTATGGGTTCATTGCATAAAGAGGAAATTTGATGTTTTTGACAAATTTAAGAAATGGAAAGCTTTGGTTGAGAATGAAACAGGTTTGAGATTGAAGTGCCTTAGATCTAACAATGGTGGTGAGTACTACAGCAATAAATTCAATAGTTACTATTCTATGAGTGAAATATGTAGGGAAAGGATGGTTCTAAGGATACCTCAGCAAAATGGAGTTGCTGAAAGGATGAATAGAACAATAATGGAGCATGCACAGAGTATGAGGTTACATGCTGGTTTGCCCTTACAGTTTTGGGCAGAAGCTGTAGATACTACAGTTTACTTGATTAACAGAGGACCTTCTACTGCACTAGATGGTGGAATTATAGAAGAGTCTTGGACAGGTAAAAAGGTAGATCTTTCATTTCTCAGAGTTTTTGGTTCTAAATCTTTTGTACACATTGATAAAGAAAATAGAAAGAAGCGAGATGCTAAATCTATGTGGTGCACTTTCATTGGTTATGGTTTTGGAGATTTCAGATTTTGGTTGTGGAATTTAGAAACTAACAAAATTATTAGAAGCCGTGATGTAGTTTTTAATGAGAAGGTGATGTACAGTGATCAACTCAAGAGGCTGAATAATTCTGAGCAGGGCAATCTTGATTTGGAAGAGGTGATGATCCAAAATGAGCTCATGGGTAAAAATCATCACTCACAAAAAAACACAGAGACTAACATCGGTCAAGTGGAAATTGACGTCAGTCAAGTGGAAATCGGAGTCGATTAGGAGGAATCGACATCGGTTGGGTGCAGACTAGCATCGATCAGAGATGACTGGGATCGGTCACTGTCAGAAGAAAATTTGGGTAGACAGCAAGGTATAAATGAGTCTCAAATGCCCATAAGGAGGTCTAAAAGGGTAAGTAAACCTCTAATTCATTATTCCCCTTCTTTATACTACTTGTTGCTCACTGATGGTGGAGAACTAGAAATTTTTGATGAGGTAATGCAGGTAGAATCTAGGAAACAGTGGGAGCATGACATGAATGAGGAAATTGATTCCTTGGAAGAGAACCATACATGGGATTTGGTTGAGTTGCCAGTTGGAAAGAAAGCACTGAAAAACAAATGGGTATACAGGTTAAAGGAAGGAGAGAATGGACAAATGAGACATAAGGACAGGTTGGTAGTAAATGGATTTGCACAGAAACTAGGTATTGATTTTGGTGAAATTTTTTCTCCTATAGTAAAGATGACTTCTATTTGAACTGTATTGTCTTTAGTTACTATTGAGGATTTACATCTTGAGTAGCTTGATGTTAAGACAACATTTCTTCATGGAGATTTGGATGAAGAGATATATATGGATCAGCCAGAAGGTTTTGAGGTCAAAGGTTCACACATGCAAGAAATTACTGAGCTTAAGGTAAAATTAGCTCACACATTTGCCATGAAGGATTTAGGATTAACAAAGAAAATCCTTGGCATGAGTATTAAGAGAGACAGGAAAAATCATAGTTTGATTTTGTCTCAAGAGGATTATGTGAATAAGATGTTGGAGAGGTTCAATATGCAGGATGTAAAACCAGTAAGCACACATATGGCTGGACACTTCAAGTTGAGAAAAGAATAGTGTCCTAAATCACATGATGAGGTTGAGTACATGAGTAGATTTCCATATGCTTTAGCAGTTAGGAGCTTGATGTATGCAATGGTATGTACTAGACCAGATATTGCCCAAGCAGTGGGAGTTGTCAGCAAGTTTATGGCCAATTGTAATGACCCTTACTAGTAGGATCACTAACACTAAGGAATTTTGTCTAACAGTTGGTAAGTAATCAAATTATACTATTGTAGGTGTAAAATTGAATATGAAACAAATCCACTCAACTCAATTGAATTCACCAATATATTCATTTAATTGTGATATAGATCCTTTTTCTATTGATTACAATTTTCAGATTTCAACAAGATATATTAGAATTCACAATGCACTAGGAGCAAATAATATCTTTTCTTATCATGCACAGAATGCAAATGATTGGAAAATAATTGTATCTCTATTATAGATATGTAAATAGAACTAATATAATTGGGTACAAAATCCAGTGACTGTAACATCTATGCCTCATATCAGACATGTACCAAGCAATGGCGATTAAGGAAAGGAACTTGGACTAGTAATATATGTCGACTGTGTCACTTTGTGAGGGAGCTGCCACAATGGACATCTTTCTAGCATTCGTATAGTCCACTATAGCCACAACAGGTAGGCCACGATCATATCACTTGCCATGCCTTTGGCGTGACATCCTCTGTCATGCTTTTTTTCCAAACCTAATGTTGTCGTTGGCCATTGAGTTGATAAGCTATCGTGGCAGATATCAGGATTAGTGTTTGGCGCAGTCAGTGAAGTCCATGCCTCAGATATATTTGACCTAAAGGCAGGTGCTCTCTTATGACTAACAAAGCAAAATAGAAATTGCACTTGTCTTGTCTTGTCTTTCTCTGGCTTCTGTGGCTATCAAAAACTCTCCTGGAATAAGTTTGCCCAGGTATGCCAATAATGAAATTTGCCTTGAATCTACCCAATCCAGTCTGTACCTTGCTAAAAGTATAGGCCGTACCTGTATGGACTGTAAACAAAAAATATATATAATATTGTATCCCTAGGAATCCTTCAAATTGGTCAATGATACAATTGCCTTACCAAGGGATGCCAAAATTTCTCAATTCTCGAACTGAACCTGAATACTCAATGAGGCTCAACATGAAATGGCTGAAGACCACTTCTAATGTGCAACCCTTCAGAAGATCTTCCACTTCCTGAGTTATGCAATCTCTTGAGAGGTATCATTCTAAGGATTTTTGCTAAATATTTGCAGACTATCAAGCCTCACAAATGCTCAAAAAGACTATGACGAGGAAAAAAAACTTGGATGCCAAATGAGAGACCCATGGGGTCTATTTATGCACTTTTCAAAAACTTCTAGAAGTATCCGTAATACATCTTGTAAAACATCATTGTACTTTTTAAATAAAAAGTAATTTTATAAAATAAAAAGTGCACCTAAATTTAAAAATATAACATTTAGGCCTCATATAAAAAGTAATAAACAAATATAATGTCTTCAAGAGCATAAGGAGCCATCCAATCACCAAACAAATGAAAAAATGACTCTCTCATCACCACCATCTACCTACGAGAGTCTGGGATAGGCAAATCCACATAAAGTGACATGTCGTACTAGAGAGGGGACATGGCAGTCTGCCCCTCCTGAAATTGCTTGGCCTCAAGCAATCTCAATGTCGGATGTTGTAGAATGGCCTCACCCTCCCAAGTAGCACCCTCAACATGTAGATCCTTCCACTTAATCAGGTACTCTCTGATCACTCACCTGTGAATCTGCTTCTCTCTACTATCCAAGATGGATTCTGGAATTAACTTCCCCTCATTATCCAAGGGAGGTAACACTGCAAAAGGCAACACATTCTGACCCAACACCTTCTTGAGGCATGATACATTATGCACTCTATTTGGTGGTCTGCCTGGTGGAATCTTGATGTATGCCTTCTCATCAAGATGATATTTAGCCTTGTGTTGATCCTCATGTGTAGGCATCAAGGTACAAATAGTTGCTCGCTCTATATCATTATGCTTAGCTAGCCTCTCCATCCTCTTAAGTGTAATAGTCCTAGCATCACTATTATGAATAGCCTTTAGCACATGTGTTCTGCCATCTACCTCAAATCACATCTCCATATCCTTAAGTCTCAGGGTAATCTCCTCCAGCGAATGTAGCCACTGCATCCCAAGCACTATGTCTATGTCACCCATGTTGACCACATAATAATCTGCCTTGAACTCATAGTTGTTCAGGCGTAGAGGTAGATCACGTACCATCCTGTCACATTGATGAGTATATCCATCATCCACCTTAACTTTCAGTCCCACAAACTCCTCAGTGGTGATCCCACGCCTCTCAGTGAAGCGTGCATCAATAAATTTGTGCATGGCACTAGTATCCATGAGTGTAATAACCTTTTATCCTGCCAAGACACCTCTAAGTCTAAAAGCACCCTCTCTCTGAATACTAGATAGACGTGCCTCTTATAAATGAAATTCTAGTTCTTCCTTTTGTTCAGCATTATCATCATCAAGATCATGGTACTATGAGCTATCTGAATCTGAGCCCTCATAATAAACCCACATCATCCTATTGGCCTTTCCCTTAGGCCTCATAGGATAGTCATGTCCAAACTCATAGGGACCCTTGCAATAGAAGCATAACTTCTTCTTACACAGGTCATTAAGCATCTCCTTATTCAAAGGTGTAGCTAACTTGTCTTTCATGTCATCATCCTTCTCTTTACCTTTGTTGAATTCCTCTTTATTATCTTTGTTTGATGAACAACCCTTTGAACCGACCCTGTTTGCTAGTGCTGCAAGTTCCATACTACAGCTTTTCTTCATAGCTTCTTGAAATGTGTGAGGGTTAAAGGCCTTAACCCACCCCTTGAGTGGTTCAGTCAACCCTTCTGTAAATAACATGACTAGCCTCCGCTCTAAATTATCAGGCACCATTGCTACTAGATTCTAGAAATCATTAATATAAGCATCAAGGGAACCATGTTGTTTTAGTTGTGCCAATTCATGAAAACTCACCTTAGGATCTTTGACATTAAAATTTTCCACCAGCCTGTTGGTAAACTCCTCAAATGTAGTGATAAGGTTGTGTCCAAGAGTGACTAACCCATGAAACCACCACTCGTGAGCAGCTCCTTCAAGATGTAGTGTGGCAAATCTTGTGGCATCTTCTTCAGGCATTCGTCTCAAAGAGAGATAATTATCAAGCTTTTGAACCCAAGACCTAGCTGTACATTTGTTATTTCCATCATAGTAAGGCATGGAAATCTTACCAAGTGTTTGTCGATAGTCATTCCTTGGAGCATGGCGATCATTTCTTCCTCTTATCTTATTTCTTTGAGTCATAAATTGATCAAATGTCCATATTTATCTCATATTAGGAGGGAGAGTGGTATACTCTAAGTAGGCCTATCTAGCTTCTTCTCCAAATGGAGTAGCTGGAGTAGCCTGTAATTGTTCTTCTCTTGGTGTAAAGGTGGGAAAAAGAGGCCTAGAGGCTGATCCTCTAGTGTCTCCAATGCATTGTATTGACCTTTCTTCATTAACTCCACTATGTTCAGCTGTGTGTTGATGATTTTGATCTGGAATGGCTTGTTGATCCAATTTTCCTAACAAGTGTGACATTATATCAAGCATAGTGTCAAATTTCCTTCCAGTACTTGCATCTCTATCTTCTTCTGCCATATTTTGCACTGATTTGCCAGTGTCTCTTTTGACTTGAGGATTCTAATTTGGTTGTCTACACTATTTCCTGATATGATATCTGATTTCTCTCTCGCTCATCTGTTGTTTAGATGATCACAGGATGGCAGGATGGTGGCTTTGATACCACTGTAATGACCCTTACTAGTAGGATCACTAACACTAAGGAATTTTGTCTAACAGTTGGTAAGTAATCAAATTATACTGTTGTAGGTGTAAAACTGAATATCAAACAAATCCACTCAGCTCAACTGAATTCGCCAATATATCCATTTAATGGAGATATAGATCCTTTTTCTATTGATTGCAATTTTTAGATTTCAACAAGATATCTTAGAATTCACAATGCACTAAGAGCAAATAATATCTTCTCTTATCATGGACAGAATGCAAATGATTGGAAAATAATTGTATCTCTATTATAGACATGTAAATAGAACTAATATAACTGGGTACAAAATCTAGTGACTGTAACATCTATGCCTCATATCAGACATGTACCAAGCAATGGCGATTAAGGAAAGGAACCTGGACTGGTAATATATGCCAACTGTGTCACTTTGTGAGGGAGCTACCATAATGGATGTCTTTCTAGCATTCGTATAGTCCACTATAGCCACAACAGGCAGGCCACGATCATATCGCTTGCCATGCCTTTGGCGTGATGTCCTCTGCCATGCTTTTTTTTCAAACCTGATGTTGTCATTGGCTGTTGAGTTGATAAGCTATCACAACAGATATAAAGATTAGTGTTTGGTGCACTCAATGAAGTCCATGCCTCAGATATATTTGACCTAAAGGCAGGTGCTCTCTTATGACTAACAAATCAAAATAGAAATTGTGCTTGTCTTGTCTTTCTCTGGCTTTTGCAGCTATCAAAAACTCTCTTGGAATAAGTTCACCCAGGTATGCCAATAATGAAATTTGCCTTAAATCTGCCCAACCCTACTGTACCTTGTTGTAGGTACAGGCTATACCTATACGAACTATAAACAATATATATATATATATATATATATATATAAAATATTGTATCCCTGGGAATCCTTCAAATTGGTCAATGATACAATCACCTTACCAAGGGACGCTAAAATTTCTCAATTCTCAAACTAAACCTGAATACTCAATGAGGCTCAACATGAAATGGCTGAAGACCACTTCCAATGTGCAACCCTTCAGAAGATCTTCCACTTCCTTAGTTATGCAATCTCTTGAGACGTATCGTTCTCAAGGATTTTTGCTAAATATTTGCAAACTATCAAGCCTCATAAATGCTCAAAAGGACTAGGATGAGAAAAAAACCTTGGATGCCAAATGAGAGACCCATGGGGTCTATTTATGCACTTTTCAGAAATTTCTAGAAGTATCTGTAATACATCTTGTAAAACATCATGGTAATTTTTAAATAAAAAGTAATTTTATAAAATAAAAAGTGCACCTAAGTTTAAAAATATAACATTTAGGCCTCATATAAAAAGTAATAAACAAATATAATGTCTTCAAGAGCATAAGGAGCCATCCAATCACCAAATAAATGCAAAAATGACTCTCTCATCACCACCATCTACCTAAAAGAGTCTGGATAGGCAAATCCACGTAAAGTGACATGTCGTACTAGAGAGGGGACATGACACCAATCTAGGAAAGGAACACTGGAAAGCAGTTCAGTGGATTCTCAGATATCTGAGAGGGACCAACAGTAGGCATTTATGCTGTGGAGGGTCAAACACTTCTCTACATGGGTATGTAGATTCGGATATGGTAGGTGACTTAGATGGTAGGAGAAGCACCATAGGATATGTGTTCACTATTGGTGGAATGGCGGTTAGCTAGATTTCAAAGTTACAGAAGGTTGTTGCCTTGTCTACTACAGAGGCAGAATACATTGTAGTCATAGAGGCTAGCAAGGAAATAATTTGGATGACTCGGTTCATGGAAGAGTTGGGAAAGGAGAAAGAGAGTTGCAGATTGTACAGTGATAGTCAAAGTGCAATTCATTTGGCAAAGAATTCAGCCTTTCATTCAAGAACCAAACATATACAGCTTAGGTACCACTTCATTAGACAAGTATTGGAGGATGGACAGTTGAAGCTGGAAAAGATCCATATGGATAAGAACCCTGCTGATATGTTAAAAAAGCCAGTAACAAAGGAGAAGTTGAATCTGCATTCAATTTTTTTTGGTCTTCAAGATTGAACTTGAAGAGGGAGAAACAAGCCAGAGATGTTTAGAGGATGTTGTTGGATAGGTACAGGTGCAGCTATTTATCTCCAAGTGGGAGATTGTTGAGTTGTGGAGCTAAAAGCTTCACTAATGAGCTAATGTGGAGGTTGTTGGGCTTACATAGTAACTAGCATCGGTTAGAACCAACCAAAATTGGTTAGGGGTTGACCGGCATCAGCCGGCATTGGTTAGGGATCGACTGGCATCGGTCATCTTCAGACCGACACCGACTTTTGTGCGTTTCTAGCTTTTCTATTTTTAGGAGAACAGATTTGAGCCTTTGATTTAAGAGGTGGATCTAAGGGTGGCGAATGCATGGCTCATGAACCCTAGTGTTGTAGTATACTATATATTAGGGTTAGATCCTCATAGCATGTACAATTCAGTAATTGAGTTGATTGTAATTGATTGAGAGAGAGAGAGAGAGAGAGAGAACTCTTGAGGGAGAATTACTGTACATCTGTGAGGTGTGAGGAGAGAGAGATTTCTTCATTTTATTTCCTTCTAGAAGAGTTTAATATAGAAAGTTTTGTTTCTTGTAACTCCTATTATTTGTTGTTTCTGATTTCTAGTTACTTATTGCTTTTGGTTTCAATTCTATGTTTAGTTGATTATACAAAAGTAATCAATTGTACTCTAAGATCCTAACATCACTTGGACATGTGTCACTTTCTCAAATAAGTTAAAAATTCATGAGAGATAGGTATGGTGTGAGATAATCCATGTTAATAGTTACAAATATCATCTAGAATCATTCAAGACCTATAAATAGTCAAGAAACTCCTTTTTTATGCATAGAAGACTGCCCCTTATGATTGGTCTTACAAAACTACCCAAAATCTAAAAATTATAAATATTGATGATGAATATTAGTATTAGGGGTTACTAATAATCCTTCACATTCATTGGGTAGGCTCTTGACCCTTCTTATCATCTTGGCCATGCATGATCACACTTGGAAGTCTCAAAATAGCTCTTTTCCCTTCACCCTTCACACTTGGCATATAAAAAATATTCATTTATACAATATGATATGTAAAAAAGGATAAATTAAATGTTTAATTAGTGATCATACCATAATTTACAATAAATTGGCCTTAAAAGGATCTCCAAACAAAGATTTTCCATTTTCTCTAAGTCCTCACTAGCTAGCTCACTAGACTAGCTGAAATTAAGGGCCTAGTTGGGGAATTTAGAGGTTTATTCATGAGATTATGTTAATTTTTGGAGTTATCTCAAGTTTAAATATTCCTCCCAAAGTTTTTTTCATCTCCTAACTCGTCTGGTATCCTGCACACCACTCAAAATGGTCAAAACAAGCCCTATTTTCCTCTTATCCTTATAGAATCATACAATAAAATTACATGGATGTTATCCTATTTTAGTTGGAAACAACTTATCATCATCACTTAGGTTCAAAATCCTCCATCTAGATGCACTTCTAGCTTGATTTTCACAACTAGGTCTCAAATAGGGTTTTGGAGGGTTTTTGAGTGACCAACCTTCTTAACCTTTATTCATAACGATGGCACATAGAAATTATCTCAAAATTTAAATTTAGGCTTGTTAATTAAACCCTCAAAATTCCTTGAATTTCTCTAGGTTCCATGCAAAGGATCATGAAAGATATGATCATTCCAAGATGACCATTCATGTCATTTAGTGCATTTTGTGAGGGTTTGGGAGCCTCAAAACCAAGAATTGGACTTATGTTAAATTTATTTGAAAAAAAATGGCTCAAAAACATTTATATTAACCCAAAAAACATTTTACCATCATTTTAAGGCATGGAAGATTCCAAAAAATGCAAATGACCCTTAGTTGGGCTTTTAGGCTTAAGGATTCCCACTAGGTATGCATGCAAACCTCCTAGGTTGGAACAAATTGTATGCTTTCATACCTTATATTAAGGTTTAATATATTTATATATGTCTCCTCCATCTTATCCAATCATAAATTTTTCTTTTATATCCTTTTGGTTCAACATTTCATTATTTTTCCCAAAATCGGAACCTCCATGCACACCAAAACTGCCCCTGCTTTGAGATAAAATAATGAGTGTTTTACCTATTATCTCATCAAATATTATTATTTTATAATATTTTATATTTCCTAATTTTACTTATTACCAAAAT
>JARHVA010003700.1:1712500-1872889 GCA_037957365.1 Torreya grandis | reverse complement strand
AGGTTGTAAGAGTACAAGATGAGATGCAAATACAATATGAGACATAACAAAAAGAGGTTTCATTTGAGTAATAATAAGATGTTTCCCAAGACTTCCTTGGTCACATGGTAGTTTTCAATCATCATGACACTCCACAAGAACTTGTCAGCAGTGGAAGAAGATAAGTGCAGTCTAGTCAATGAAGATGTTAGACAATGTGGATTTGAGAGCATGAAAGGTTATAACATTGTTGTTAAGAATGAAAAACCTTAAAATGACCAATCAGAGGTAGCATAAAATGACTTTCAACCCCATGAGAATTTTCAAGAAGTTGCATTTTAAGTTGTGATGTGCTTGCTCCTACATCTTCTACTATTTAAATTAAAGAGAGTTCAACCACACTTGAGTTAGATAAGCACCAATCAATGGATTTTTTTGATATTTTTAACTTAGGTTAATCCTTAATTGAATTTTATTTGATTCAAATTGAGAGAATCAAGTCCATCAAGCAAAAAGGAGGCAGCCCTCCAAGCACACCATTTCAAGAAGTTGTCTTATCAGGAGATGACTTGTTTGAGATTTTCAAGCAAGGTTATCAACTCCTTACCCCATTTGTATATGTCTTTTCACTTTTTCAAGGTTTAAATAAACTCAAGTGGACTCAAGAAGTCATGAAACCATATGCACATCACTTAGAAGTTATCCTTTCAACTATAACATAAGATCAACTTTAAACTGACCAACATAACCATCAGTAGCTTATGACTAAGGTAGAATCAACATTGTTGATACAAGAAATATGGATATAAGAGGAGTATGATTGATTTTTATACATACATTTACAACCCATTAATATATATATATATATGGAACCATAAGTCCCAACAACCTTCCCAAGAGGCCATGAACATGTTAATGCTCCTAGCTACAAATGTGAGCTATTAAGTTGTGGAAATTAGACTTCATGGTGCCATAACAGTCAGTAAAGTTTTCCATTTAATCTTGGAGGAAATATTTTGATCTCAGGTTAGTTTTTTAAATTTTTTTTCTTGTTTCAATAAGTGGTCAGCACAAGTAGTTTGTTATTTTATTGCTTTCTTGTCTTCTTGTTATTTTCCTTAGGTTATGTGTGTTTCTTAGTTTAGGTGTGTTTCTTTTGTTATTTATGTTGATTTTTTTTAGTTTGTTTCAGTCCTCAAGGTGTCAAAGGTTCAAATATATTTATCAATATAAAAATAATCATGATCCATGTTGATTTATCACTGTAAAATATTTTGGATTTTCTTGACTAACAAGCTGGTCAACCCCTGTGAGTCACCAAAAATATTAGTAATTTGGCCTCCCAAGGCCCAAATGCCAACCATTATAACCAAAAAAAAATTATTTTTAAGACATTATATAATTATTTAGGCATGAAAATTCCCAATGGATACATTTTATATTAGTTTCATCAGACTTCTCAAGTGATTTTAGTAGTTTTAGTGCCAAAAAGGCATGTTTTAAGGCTATTCATATAATTATTCAAGTGAAATTGAGATTAAATAATATTTATGACCTTATTTGTAAATTATAATTTCAAATGAGTGATTTTAAGGAGATTTAAGGTCTTAAAATGAAGAAAACTATTTTATCTCCTATATTGAATTCCTTGGCAGCTCTAGAAGGGCAATTTTCAAGTGATCGGTACAAAAAGAGGAGAAATAGTTAGGATATAAAAATTTGGAAATTTTTATGAGTCCATGTAATATTGAAATAAGTTTAATTTTTTTTATATTGGTGACGTATTATTTATTAAAAATTGCTAAGAGTGATAGTAGGTCACTATGGCCTATTCATCTGAAAGGGGTCTGTTCTTGCACCTATTTCTCCAACTCATAAATAAATGAAGATATTTTTTTATGATATAATTTAAGGTTAAAATATTACCTATTAAATTTTTTTCATCAGTTAAATCCTTCAAGAAGTTATTTATAACATAAAACCTATTTTCTATGTTGTCCTTGTGAATAGTCTTTTTGGTCAAATTCAGAGTAGAACCTGAGTTTTCAGGCAAGTTTATTCATATCCAGATATATTAAAATAAACTATTATGTCCTTATGAACCTCATTCACCCATTAAAATATTCATATCTCTTCATTTTAATCATAGTATATTTGGGATAGTTTTGAATGAGTCAGCCTCTTAGATAAGGTATAGATGTAATTAGCAAGTTTCAGAGATTGAAGTGAATTGAATAAAATAGTAACACAAGTTTGATAAGTTTAATTGGAATTTTTTATTTTTTTAATGAGTCTTGAGATGATAAATCACACTCAAGTATAAAAAGACCCAAGAAGGACCTTTTATGCCCAAATGTATCAATCAAGCCTATAGATCAGTAACTCATAGACACTGATAATGAACATGTATGATAAAAGAGAACATCAACTTAACCTCTTTGCCTTACCTAGGCATCAAGTGTGGAAGAAATTATGGAGAATTATATTCAATATAAATGTTGAAATAGTTTTTAGTGAGGTGATGGCAAGTACCTTGAATCAATAAACATCTACAACAACTCCATAATGCAAAGGCCTTGAGAAGATAGGTGACTTGTTTTGGAGACTAATTCAAATTTCATAAAACATATCTAATGTCATATTATTCATATCAAGTAAACATTGCTTAGTGAGGATTAGTAGCTTATAGAGGTGATAGGTAGATCAAGTGAAGATGATTGTAGTGGATAAATTACTACCTACAATAGTCATAGCTTTAATTTAGAATGAAAATAAGATTTAAGGGCTTTGAGAATGCTTTCAAATAAGGTTTAAAGGATTTTAAATTATTTTTCACCACTTAAGTTGAGATACCAATGGATTCAGTGAAGATCCATAAATAAAATCAATCACTAAATGAAAACCTTACGAACTAGTCATGCCTCTAAGACAACCTCACACCTCTTAGTAGTATGTACATAGTCTGTACACCAAAGTACATGAGTGAAAAATGTGGACAAGGTTTGGTAATAATTTTCATGGCTCTATAAGAGAAGACACGTGATGAAAGGTTATTTATAATTAGAGAGACAAGGTAGGTGGTTGAGGAATAATATAATGTTTTTCAAAGGCCTACCAAAGATCAACACCTACAAGTATGTACAATTATGTTAGATATTTACTTACAACTAAGTGTTATGAGGATACTTCAATGTATGGTTAAGGAGTTTTTTGGAGATCAAGACAAGTGAGAGAGAAAATATTTTTATGTCAAGTGAGATTAAATTTAAATATCCAATAGTCACCATGAATTCCCTCCAAACCTCACACTTCATACATCATGCTTGTACTCTGTCTCAATCCATACATTATGGTTAATAAGCTTTTTAGTAGCTAAATGGTTAGATGTGACTCAATCCTTCACTTTGAGTGAACACTCCAAGAGTGAAAAGGTTTCAAGTATGAGGAAGAGGTTTTCCTAGTTTGATCCATAGCTAACATATCATACATCCAAACATTTAAATAGTCTATTTATAGGTGTCTAATGATCACCTATAGTCATGCTAAGAAGAGATGAACCGAGTGCAATACAAGAACCTTGAGACCTTAATAAATATATTGAACTAAGTGGATCATTTAAAATCACTAATTGGCACTAGGATTGATTCAATATCTTCTCAAAAATATAACTAGGTTAATCTAAACTCAAGGTCCTAAGAGATAGACCTACAATCATATCTACAAACACACTCAGTCATAAGCCCAAGAATTGGGCAGAGCAATGATTGAAGACTTTTAAGGTAAGTGAAGATTAAAATGAGGTTATGAAATACATGGAAAAAAATTTAATACAAATATGGAGTCTCAAAACTCAAAGGACAAATATGACCTAACCTTCATGTTTAAGACAACATCTTCAGTTAGCATAAAGTGTCACTCACAATGATAGGGTGAGGAACAAAATAAAATAGAGGACTGAGGGTTAGATATTGGTCTATATATAATGAGATGAAAATATGAAATTATTATATGGTATTTGATTAAATAAGGTCATTTTTAAGTCTTAAATACCTAAACCATGATGAATTTAAGTATTAGATCCACTGATTTGAAAGATTCACCTACAATAGTGTTAGGCTTGGGTCATGGAGGTATGTGTAACATGTATGTATTTGTGTATGCATTGATGGACTTGGAAAATGTGAAAAATGGTTTCTTAATGATTTTTGGAGGTTTATAATTGATAATTAATTGTGGAGTGGATATAAAATATTCCAATTTTATATAATGAGATTATTACCTGTAGTCAGTGTTGGCAGAGTGTAAGCTAGAAGGAGATGAAGAGAGATGGTGCTTTAATAGGGTCCATAGGACTGAGAAGTGACAAAGGAAGGATAAGTAAAATTTGAATAAGGATCATATAACTTCAAAAAATCCTTATTGTCACTCTCATACCATAGTGATAAGTTGAAAAGAAACAAACTTAGTCATGGACCCATGAAGCATAAAAACTCAGGCAACCAACTCGCTAATTTTAAGAAGAATGAGTTTTGAGGCCTTTATAAGCATTATCAAGCTCTAAAATTTTTTAAAATTAGTGGTTATTAGTGGATTTATATATCCATGGTATTATCAAGGTCATCCCAGTAGTGGACATACTAGTGTTTTGTCTCAGATCTTGCCCACTCCTTGGGTAAGGGTAGCTATGATACTAAGAGGCCTATGTGAACTCAGAGCATGAAACAAGCATATAATACCTCATGAATGGTATTTATGGTATTTAATAGTTATTAAAATTGTTCCCATACACTTTAAAGTTTAAAAACATCTTAGTTTTTAGTCCAAGAGCCAGTTAGGGCTAGTAAAGAGAGACAAACACAAAACCCCAAGTACCCTAACTAGTACACCATAAACACATAGAGGGGTAAATAGAACTTAAAATAAATTTAAAATAATGGGGAGGGTTTCTTTATTTATTTATGTTCTATTAAAATTAATTTAAATGACTTATGAGAGCTAAAACTTAAATGTAACCTCTCTCTAGCCTCAAGAATGTTAAGCAAGCTACCCTAGAAGTAACTTCAAGTGCTCATGAAATTGCTCACACTTTGCATGGGAGTTTTAGAATTTTGTGATAGTTTATGGGGTATATCAGTAATTTTTTAAAATTTTAATTAGGCTAGTTATACTTCCCATCTTTATTAATAATTTTTAAGACTCCAAACATGTCTTAAACCCTCCTAAAACCCTAGTTGTGACTAGTTTGTAGAGAAAGACCTCAAAAGAACATAAAATTACAAAAATTATCCTTAAAACATACCATATGTTTTTTATAATATCTTATGATCCTACACATGTAATTTGGTTTTACCTTCACTTATACAGATTTGTACAAAACTATACTTTTTAAAGATTTTTGGCCTAAACTAGGGTTTTGGAGAGTATGAGTTGATGAAAATTAATTATAGAGGTGTTTCAAGAATTATTTTAGATATAAAAGATTAAAAAATATATACAAAATTTATTATAAGTTCCCAAACCATTCAAATCTTTTAGGCTAGTTTGAAAATACTTTAAAAGGGCAAGCTTGCCAATGGCCATTTCAAGGTTTTCATACTTCCACAGTGTTCCAAATCACCAAATTTTGCATGGATCATGGTGATATCATATATAAATTTAATAAAGTGTTTTTTTTTTTTTTTTTCACATGTGTGGGGGTCTTAGTATAAATATTTATCTTTCTAGGCCTATGAGAGCTAATTAGGCCTAATTTGATTGAAAGAATGTGCTAGAAAAGACACTTACACTTAGAGTTGGGACACTATAGTTTGTATGGAGATGTAAGGTGATATATTATATCTAAAAATACTATAATTTTTCCATATTCTCTTCCAATTTATTCCAAGCAAGGATCTTTAGGTTTTTAAGGGATACAAGGAATTATGAAGGACTGTAAGGTTTGTGAACAAAATCAAGTCTTTTTGAGTGATTAATAGCTCTAATGGCCTTATTCTAAGTTTGATATGATTTTTAGAGACCATACATGAATAAATTTACAATATTGGAATAAAAACCCAAATTTTCTCTTCTACACCTTAGTGAAGGAGAAGCAGTTCAAGGAGTGAAAGATGAAATCAAATACATAATGGTTCTAAATAAGCCTTAGTAAGCTAATAATAGATCTTATATCCCATATTATTTAATAATTAAATATTTGATTTAAATTATGTTAAAAATGTTGAAAAGGTTTCCACTCTCCAAATAAACTCTTTCCTCCTTACACCAAGCTTCAAGAATGAGTCAAACTTACCTTTGGAAGTCTTCTAAGAGCCTATCAATCTGGAATATTAAGTTATAAGAGTCTAAGAGTTTAATAAATCTTGTTATAATAATTTAATACCTAATTTCAATGGGGGTGACTTCTTCACCAAGAATATATAACTTTGGCCCAAGGATTTAGGCACCTATGTGGGTCAAACACCACCAATGAAAGATAAAGACATCTTCAAGATTTTTAAACTAATGAAGCATGAAGTGTTATGCCATTTTACCAAGGAGAAGAAAAAATAACCAATATTACTACATATCATTTGTAGAAGGACTAAATCAATGTCACATTTCATATTTTTGGGGTTCTTGTCTCTCTCTTTCTCTCCATTCCCATTCTATATATTTAGGCTTAAAGTCCTTGATTTTGGAATCCCTCTCTTAGGCATGAGGAAACTCTACCAAGATTTCACTTTTTAACCTCTTAAGTGTATAAAATTACTATTTTTATATTCCTTGATACATTTTTAGTGTGTTTTTATTAGTTTAATTTGCATATGTGGTAGTGTTTTTCCCTTGGCAAGTCCTAATCTCACCTAGTTACTACTATATCATCTTATGCAGGTCACATATAATGTTTGAATTTTGAGTGACTAAGATCTAAGTGGATATATTGACTGGTTAGTGCCTTGAATCAGGCCTTCCATCATTTCCCTAATGCTTTTACTACTTAGTGAAACCTTTATGTGAAACACTTTTGCATAGGAGTCCTTGGAGTTGGAAGATTCAGTTATTTATATTTCTTACTAGTGTTAGTTGAATTCTAAATTTATTGGATAAGAAATATAGGTGCATCACCATCCCTTATAGTATATTTATTTTATGTACCTTATATCTTTTTTCACCTTAGCAATAGTAGGTTTTATTAAACTAAGCCATAGTGATGTACCAGGGGAGCTGTCTCCATAATATAGAGGTTTGGTCTAAGTTAGGGTCACCCACAAATTTTAGGCCATTCCCATGTTAGTCCAAGTTTTAATTAGGCCTAAAAAACCTCATTAAATAGGATACAACTTGGGTTGATAATAATAGATATAACATTATTTTGGCCAAATATTATATTATAGAATTTAAATTTAAGAATATAAGTCATTTTCAATCACACAAAACTATTTGATACTAAATCATGACATAATATGATATTAGGGGATACGTATATGAGTTACCTAATAGCATACTCATATATGTATCTCTTTTTATTTGGGCTCTATCTACCATAAAGATTCAAAATCAAAATAATAAAATACTATGTAATAATAAATGATGTAAATAATCATCAAACAAGAATCCAACTGATTCTAATTACTTAATCATCAAAATGTAAATATAGATTGATTAATATACTTAATTCCATGATAGATATGTTCATTATACTATAAAAATAAACAAGTTATTATATGCCTATATTTATAACATTTATTTCTATCATAATTCTCATTTATGTAAGTTTGCACATATAAAATCAATCTACAACAAACAATTCATTATATTTATGCATACAAGTATGTTATTTAATCTAAAACCATATGAAGGATCCATGAATCTTCAAATAAGTCTAAGACTATATTTTATCCCAAAAAAATTATTTTCTTTGTTTTATT
This sequence comes from Torreya grandis, assembly GCA_037957365.1. Classification (NCBI taxonomy): domain Eukaryota; kingdom Viridiplantae; phylum Streptophyta; class Pinopsida; order Cupressales; family Taxaceae; genus Torreya; species Torreya grandis. The sequence goes on along the minus strand of JARHVA010003700.1, from coordinate 1,865,003 downwards.
TCATCATGTTCTAATATTAAAGAAGACTTTTCCATAAAAATATTGTATTTTGGTCATATTCTACATTACGAGATCTACCTTACGTTCCCTCATTTTAGAACCATCAGGACATCATAAACCTATGGAAGGATACCATATATAAATAGAAATATATAGATTTTATCCATCCTTTCTCAAAATCCTAGTTATTATTGCATTTATTTCTAACCTTTATCAATAACAAAAAATTTTGTATATCATATTATAAGTTACATAATAAAATCTCTTCATACCAATTTATACATGTGGAATATATTTATTCAACTGACGCACTATTGAATTAAGTTACAAAGAGGTCTATACTACTTAGTTGATATTTGAGTTTCATCCCATTCTTAAATATTATTCAAATTTGTAAGTCCATAGAACATTTTTTCACTAGTGCACGTGCGCACACACACACACATACACAATTCATACTAATTCACTTGATTTATTTTTTCAAGTTTTTATAATTATGTGAATATTGTTAATTACCTAGTTTTAAATTTATATTACACTTTGTATTCCTATAATGACCTACAACCATGTCTATTCTTGTATTAAAGGTTTTTAGTGCATTTTTTATAGATATGCATAATCAAATATGTAATTCACACATTAATAATCAATTTATGTAATGCACAAAATTATAACCTAATTTTAAAATGCATAGATTATTATTTCCTTCAAACTCAAAACTAGAAATATAAATTTATTCCTATAACCTAAAACTGAGTTATGTCATAAGGAGTGAATTACTTTGACTTAGATTATTTTATGCAAATTTTAATATAAAAATAGATCATAACCAAAACTGTAACACTTCTTTTGGATACACATAATTACTCATGTATACCAATATAATTTTTTTATTATTAGTAAAATAGGGTTTTTAAAAATAACCCTACCCTTTAAAAAAGAGGTAAGTAGGCAAGGTTGAGAAGCCATATGAAAAATTAAAGCCTGGAAAGGGAACAATAACATGAAAACAATAGATAAGGACAAAAAACAAAAAAAATAATAGCACCTTAACAGCATGGATATTTCCAACCCGAAAAAAACTCATTCTAGTTGTCATTAATTTGTTTGATATGTTTTGACATAGACATAATAATTCTTGAATCCTCCTAAAGAGCTTTGTCTTTCCATATATTGTCATAACTGCTAGTCTTAGGTTCAATATTCTTCCTTTTGATGGCCAATATCAATCATTTTATACTATTCATGTAATTCATAGTTATAATATTACTAAATTAAATAAGGAGAAGGATGTTCTCCTTGAGAGTTTCATTCTCAAGCTTAATTCTCTCCATATCCTCTTTCATAGTTTTCATTTCATCTTTCATCCCAGACGTTTCTTCCTTGGTGAATTATATTCCATCATCAATATTAATATTGTTAACAATGTTTTTAAGCCTCAAGTGGTCTTTCATAAACCACAAAAGGAAGTATTTATGGATTTATACTTATTCCCCAATCTATTCCAACTTGTTCTAATTTTTTATGGTTTGCATAAAAGAGTAAATGTTGGACCTATTGGCCAAATTTGGCCCACATAAAAAAAATTTAACTGGATGTGGTTTGAAGCTGAGTAGGTCATAGTAGAGAAGCAATCCAATAGTATGATGATAAAATAGCCTTCATGTATATTACTTGTTGGTTTCAAGTTTTTTAAACACTTTAAGCAATCTTAAAGTGTGAACTTGGTGATTTTAAAGAGTCAGATTGTCATGACACATCATACAAAAATGAATAGATCAATCTAGTTTCATATTTTACGTATGCACTTGTGAGGTTTACCAAAGAAAAATTAATTCATGTACATGATGATTTTGGTCCCATAAACATCCTCTATAAATTTCATATCTTGATGAGTTTTTTATCTCAAGATATAAGCTTTCAAAGTTAAACAAGTAGAGTGAAATGTGTATACAAACGTCAAGTTTAAGCCTCATAAAATAGCCATCGAGATTCAAAATTTCCTAAGGATGAATGTATAACTAAAAATTGTAAATATCTCAAGTTCCTAAATATCTAATGGTGCACATTGACTGACAAGGTTAGTGGGCCCAAATAGATCAATGGAGCATGTTTGATCATACTAAAGCAACTTGATGGTGAGTGAGAATTTAGTAGTTTAGTGAATATTGAAAGCTAATACATAGTTTCCAAGTGTCATGATGATGGTAACTACCATTTAAATAAATGGAGCATGTTAAATCCATGAAAAATCATATTAATGATGTATGTAAGGTCAGAGAGTCAAGGAGATCAAATTAAATGTAAGGCCACCATGTGGCACAAGCATGGAGCTAGATGAAACTAATAGTAAGATCCCATAGAAGAATGTGGATCTAATAATTGTCATAATCTGAAAGTCTTGGTTTAAGATAAATGTCTAAAATTAAAATTCAAACCATGCAAGCCATTGATGGGGAAGGGTAGCCATATCCATCATGGTGTAATAAAATCTCCCTATCCCTAACAGTAAAGGTGATACACATATCTATATTATTCAATGTGTCATTCCAATTAGCAAATAAATTTTGGCCAAATTTTAATATCAAATTTGGATTCATATATTATATCCATATGATCATGAGACCACTTGAATCCACATGCTATTGGTAGGTAGATGTACCTGAGAGATTCTATCATTAGCATATAATATGTTAATTAAATTGCATTGTTTCCCAATTATTCAATAAATGTAATGCTATAAATTATATCCCAATTTTTATTATAAAAATTGAGATGTTAAAAATAGACCCCATTAATATTAGTAGTAATAGTTAGATCTTCATGCCTTGGTTGCTTTACAATATGGTTTTCATGTGAATCTTTGAAAGTAATTTATTTTTCTCTTTTGGGCGTAATTTGTATGCAACCCTCATTATTATATTTTTGAATTTTATTCTTCAAATCCTCACATTGATTTGTATAATAACCACTAATTTGATCATAGTTACAATATGGTCATACCTATTTATAAATGCCACTTATTTTGTGCCTATTAAGAGGTAAATATATCATGTGATGCTCAAGTAATATATAAAATATTGTATCCTTAAAATATTGGTTTGATAAATGTTGTATAATTTGTTGTGGATATTATTTATAATCCTCCACATTATTTACATGGTGTAGCTACATTTGACCTTTATAAGGTTGACTCAAATTATGTATCCAAGAGGGATGTATAGAATAACAAGCATTTACATGCTCATCTATTATTTTTACATTTCCCTTATGTTAATTTGGTTTTGTATCCTCTTAGGATGAGTTTAGCTTATATGTATCATGATAATTAGGCTCAAATAATTTATGTAAATATGTTCAAGTGGGTCAAAATTTATCTTACACATTTTCTCATATGTCACATCATAGGCAGCATCATCATCATTATCATAGTAATCTAAATCATGGCCATCTTGATACTCAATATTGACTAATAAAGGAAGCTCAAATGTCGGATTTTATTATGGTTTTAGTATTATTATATATTTTATTAATGGTTATTGTTCTTTATGTGCATCCATCTATTCCTCAATGTGAAGTGCCTTATTTGTATCCAAAGATAATGGATCCATTGTAATTAACTCACCCACTTCATAAGTTTGGATATTCTCAACAGGAATACATTGTGTACTTGGTACCATTGTAGGAATGAACTCAATATAAAAATGTATCATTTTGTAGAATTTGAAAGGCTCATCATTAACAAGCATTGTTAATAGGTCTCATCATGTATGAATTTTACACATCGATGTAAATTAGATGGGACAGCCTCCATTGTGTGTATCTAAGGTCTAACCAAAAGTAAATTATAATGTAACTATTAAAACATTACTTGAAAATTAGTTGGAACTATTTTTGGCCCCAATGTTACATCCAATATGATTTGGCTAACCATATGGTTATGTGAATTATCAAATCCATTGATATGCATAGGTAACTTTTGAATAAGATTGGTGTTAATACACATTATGGTTAGAAAATTTATGCTGAAAATTTTTAGGTATGATCCATTATCAACAAACACTCTTTTGATTCCCTTATTTTGCATATTCACTTTCATGAACAAATGAAAATCTTGGATAATAATATCTTTGGATGGTAAATATTTTTTATCAAAGGTAATAAGTTTTGCATTATTTTTTAATTCTTTCAAAATATCCACAAAGTAAGCTAGCTTAATATCACTCAAAACTTGGGTTTCATGCAATGCTTCATATAAAATATCCTTATGGATAGTAAATTACTTTAAAATTTAAAGGATGGAAATCTTATCATGTGTGTTATTCAATTGGTCAACAAGGTCATATCCATTATATTTTATCACAAGCCTTATTTTAAGAGGTGCCTATTGCATATTAAAAAGTAGAATATTAGGTTGAAAACCTTTTACATTTTTTAGTAGTGTCATCATGGACTGTAGAATCTAATATAACTCATGGGTGAATAATGGGTGTGGGATGATAGCTATCACTCAAATAAGATATAAGTGGAAAAAATGGCTAAAAACATGCATGTTGGTATCTGTATATTAGCTATATAGTATTATAAAATAAATCATGAAGAGAGATTAAGTGTTGTTATATTTTTAAAACCCTTTCATTATATTGATGGATTTAATTTTTTATTTGGATAGTACCTTGGATTAGATTATTAAAATATAAAATTATCACTATAATTATAAATTTTAACATAAAATGAGATACACATGCATCCATATTGAATATATTGGTAGAATCAGAAATCTGATTTATAACTTGTTAAATCTTGTAAAATCAAAAATTAGAAATAGAGAATCAAGAAACCTTAGACCAATATTTATGGTGTTGGGGACCAAAGGTTGGGTTCACCAAATGTTTAACCCTAAAATTAAGACTGGCGAATCTAAGGTTAAATAGATAGAGATAGCCTAGGGCACAATGATGATAAACTATCTCTATAATAGGCTAATCAATTACAAACTCAGATAAGCATATAAAAAAAAATTATGCTAAGATATGCTAAAAATAATAAATACATGTTAGATATTGTAATGATAATTAAAATAAAACACTTAGTTGGTGTTGACCAAATTTGACTTTTAGGTGAAATTTGGACCCCTATAGGTAAAAAACTTGGTTTTTTAGATGTTATAGGTGTATAAATATTTGTCATAGGCTATATTATGGTTAAATTTATGTTATCTAATGTATTTCTATCCTTAGTCATGGTTTTATTAGTTTATTTATCATTTTGGGTCATTTAATGTGCTTTTAAGAGTCATAAATGCAAGTGACATAGTTCCCAAGGTGACTAGGTGTTTTTTTCCTCATAATAATCTAAGAAGTCATTTTAACTATCAAGGATGTTAGTTACATTAGAATATTATAGGTTCTCTAACTAAAATTCAAGAAACAACTAAAAAATGGAGAAAATGGCACTTGTACGGCCCATGGGCAAAGTGTGCCACATGGGAAAAGATCATGGAAGGCCTCTTAACCTTCCTAACACTCATCTATATATTTGGTTTACTCTGGAAGTGCCTTGTTAAAACCAAAATTTTTCTACTTCTTTTTTTCATTTATAAGCATACAGAAGTGACCTTTAAGTTTTTACTCAGTACGAATAACTAAATAAGTTTTAGGACAAATGCTTTTGGGAGGTTGTATTAAACTCATAGAGATTTATTTACATATAAATATTTTGAATAATGGTGGCCTTTGATTCATGAACTACCTTCATTAAGTTGACTGTACTTTTATGTTAGTTATTTCATGCACCCTATAGGTTTTGATTAATTATGTTCAAATCCATATGAACCAATTATTTATGTTGACTCCAGAGGATGTTGGATACCTTATAAAATTTTCTCCATATTATTTTCATGTTTAATAATTTTTTGATGAGCAAGTTAGTCCATGCTTCAAGAATGTGTCACTATGTGCAGTCTTAGGCAAAGTTATTCTTGTTTATAGAGTGTTATTTTCCTCTAGAGGTATCATGTAGTTTGTAAATGATGTTACATAGGTATAAAGATCATATAAACACCTCCTTACATGTTTTGTTTTCACCATTTCATCTTTTGGGTAGCTTACAATCTTGCCTTTCTCCATTGTCAACTCTTTGCCCAACTTTACTTACAGTCAACTATATAATCTTGTTCAACTTATTCATGAAATGGTAATCAAGGTATATTAGTTATCCAATCAATTAGTATTTGGAAAGATTTCATTTATATGTTTATAAAAGGTTTAAGTCTATTTAAAAGCTCATTCATCATGGTAAAATAGTCATGAGATATCCTGCCTAATTTATTCTAGGTGTTTGCAAGTGATTTTCACATTGAAATAAATGTTTTGAAGCCTGTCTCAAGATTTCATTGATGTAAATAATGTATTAGAGAGTTGGAAAATTATTTTGAGTTATTCATGAGGTTTTTTCTCCATGCCATTGTTCTATTTCATGATCATTATCCACTTTCAACCTATTGCACATCTATAGATGCCATTAATGATGTCATACTGAGGTGTGGAAAGGTTGATGTGTGCTCCAACCTCTTAGAATTTCTAAAGGTGAATTATGATGCTTGATAAAGTCACATAAGTGTTATAGACCTCTCTATTTATACATACTACCCATAACTTCTCCCTTACTGCTTGAGTATGTTGATGACCACCTACAAGTGGTACCTTAGGGTTGTGAAGTTTTTTGTATGGAAAATTTAAGGCATGGTGAAGAAATTTTACAAGTTATAGAAGTTGGTAGGTTATTCCTTATTTTTTGTATCCAAACTAGAGATCTCATCTCAGCCAGTAAAACTGGCATAGTGAACATAAGGGTGAGAAGTGTGAAAACCTCAAGTAGATATCATTTTAAGGTAAACCTAAGAATTATAAGGCCATGTAGGTTATTTAAAATTTTATTATACTCCCTAAAATTTATTTTCATGGAAAATTGATGCTAATTTTTGAGGCCAAGTGTGAGGGGTGGTAGAAAAGAGGAGTTTTTTAGACTGCAGGTAGTGATGGATTCCTTCTAGGAGTTTCCAAATGAGTAAGACTCAACCAATGTATGGAGAGGCATGTCTGAAAGCCTTTCCTATCATATAAATCATCATGCCTATCCCTTGTTATTTGAGGGATGCTTAAATAGGTCCAAATCATGAAGGCATTTTTTTGAGCCAAGACAAGGAGTTTTATGCCATTTTCTTAAGTTTCATGACTTGTATAGACATTTGGACCTCCTAAAATTGCATGGTTCATTTCACCCCTCTTTATCATGCATTTTTAACCTTGTTTCTTAGATTGAAAAGTGTCCAAATGACCTTTGGACTTCCCTTGTCTTGCTCTTCTCCTAAAGGCTATAAATATTTACTCGTTTAGCTCTTTTTAGCATCCTCCATTGGTTGATGGTGAAACCCTATCCAATTTTGTACTTGAATGTCTCTTGAAGTAATAAAATTAATTAATTTTTTTACTTACATGCTACAAATTTAGTATTATTTCAATCTTGTTGGTCTTGTCTAGTAGAAGATCATCTTTTCTAGCATGTTATCCTTGATTGTTCAGCAAATGTGTACAAGAGTAATTATGTAGGGTTTTTTTAGTGTTATATTTTAAGTTTATGTGTGTTTTATAAGTATTTCATGATTTTATTCCATAAAATAATCATCCATTACCCTCCTAATATGAAAAATTGATGTGACAATCTATCTTGAGTTGTGAGTTTTGTTTGAAAGAAGCTTTGTTTAGCTCTAAGTAGTATAATTTTAGGCAATAAGAGTAAATTCAATATTGATGCATCACATTTAGTTTTATTAGTTTGACTTATTAACCCTTTTCATGAAAATTTTATAGGTAAGAGAGTGTTTCAAAGAGTGCATCAAGGGAACTAGTCATTCTACAGATTCATCTTACAAAATTATTTACCCATAAAAAGTGAGATGTCTCCATTGTGCCACTTTGATGAGGAGAGCTAGGCATCTCCTCAAAGGGTGAAAATCTAAGAGACAATAATTGGTTTTGATGATAATATAGATCTGTTTATAGAATAAATAGAAAGTAAACTAAATCTACATTTTGGATCATTTGTGTAATTCTATAGATTATACCTCTATAGTTGTAAACACTTGCATCAACCTAAGATAGTTTCATCAATGTTAGTCTTTGGATTGGATGCAAGTGTTTAATCTAGAATGCCTACTAAAAATAGATACATTCACATGGATTTTTCTAGGTTTTATGTCACCTTCACTCTAATGAATTCATATCTGTATCATAGAGTTTTGATATTTGTCAAATGAGGAAACCCTCATTCTTCATATTCATAGCAGTTGTGATAAATATGTGTTAGTGGGCACTTGATGTCAAGCTACACTAAATACCCCTATATCAATTAGTTATTTTTACATGTATAATACTCTAAATAGGGCCTTGTACTAATGTATTTATCCCCTACATGTTGTATTGTGTTTGTATCATGCATTTTGTGATAAGCAAGTACATAGAGTGACCTAGATTTAACTTAGAAAATATGGCTCATGGGATGTTCATTCTATAATTTAGACCTATATATGTGTTATCCCTATGAATAATATATAAATAAGATAAAATAAGGAATCTTTTCTCACTTGAGTGCTTGATTGAATGGCTTTGGTAAATTGCCTTTTGAGTTCTTTAGTTTATGTTAGGTGAGGAATGAATGAGGATTGATCTTGAATAATCCCTTTGGAGAATATTTCACATTAAATAACTTAGTTTCACCATAGGAATATGTTTTTTTTTTTTCAAATATAATTACTTTAGGGCATGGGACATTTGTGTTTGGATAGAGACACTTGCATCAACATAAACATTTAACTAGGACGTAAGTGTCCAATTAAATAGAAAATAGACACATGTACAAAATTTGTAGAGATAGAAGACAAGTAACTTTATAAAATTCTAAGCATGAAATAAGATCTAATTAATTATAATAACATTATTTAGACTAATATATAATCAATATGCATATATATATAGTGTTTATGCAGTATTTTGGTAGTAGGGAAGGTATATAAGCTGAAGGTGAATCCATGATATGTATTTTAAAAGTGTAAAACATTAAGGTACTATATAATTTATAAATAGTGTCTACAAATATATAAGGAAATTATTCCACACAAGGGTGATGTATAAATATTATTAGGAATAAGACACTCTTATCAATTGAAAAAGTCTAAAGAGTTTTTTACATCAAAGACCTAGAAAACCCCACCAAGTAAGTGTAGAGATTAGGATAACAAGTTAAGTGTAAATAACATCCCTTGAAGACTAAATATATTAGATATAAAATGACCTTACCTTCTCATAATGTGTTATATACTCCTTAGGACCCCTTACAAAGTTGTTGGTCTACTGTGAGGATTGGTTTCTTATGTGAGAAAGTATGTTGCACCATAATGTATATATATGAGACCTATTACCCTAGTATATTAGCCTACCACACACTAATGGAGCATGTCTCTATAATGAGTCCAATTGTTTAATTTGATATTTGACTAAGATATGGATTATAGACACATAAATTTAATCATTAAGTGTTTGACAATGTTTAAACTTGACATCCTTTCCCTACTTGCCTGATTCGTCATTCCACTAACTTATAGTCTATATGAGAGCATTCATTATTCTAAAAATTATGTTTTTACTAATTAGAACATGACTTAGACATATTTATTTTAATTACGTATTCCTATCAAACTAATTTTAGAAATCTTTGTCCTTTTATAAGAAGACTACCCTAGGTTAGATAGAGCCACATTGCGGCCTTATCCACTAGTGTGGGCTTGTCCCTTAGGCTCCAATAATAAATTTTAAAAAATTAATGCATTTCATTTTACCATCCCCATTATTTTATCAATGTTGGTTGTTATAAATATTCAAAATATTCCTATATATAACCACATAAAGGCTACTCAATAGTTCACCTTGGCTACCTAATAATTTCTTGGAAAATATTACTACACATTGAGCAAAAGATCACTATTATTCCATTTTAAATTCTGAATAATTATAATATTCATATACCCAGTATAAAATTATTTTATTGTAGGTTAAGGGAACTCATTATCAAGCATTTAAATAAATCTATCTAGTTGAATTCATATAGCAAAGTCAATATTCACACTTTCACTCTAGGAAGGAGAACTACATCATCCTAAGACCCTTATAGGTTATGTAGGCAACACTCAAAATACATAGGATTTTCAAAGGGTATATTGACTATTCCCCTAACCCTATTCCCATTTTGGCATTTGATCTCTATTATGTTTATTGTGAAAGATCTAGGGTTTATATTTTATAGGTCTTCCATGCATCAAATAAGTACACTATCAAATAGTAAACTCTTACAGACATGCACACACACCCATATCATAAATTTAGTCATATAGTCAACCAGGACATAGTAATAGTTAATAGACAAGGTCACATTATAGCCCTATCCTCTTGGCATGTCCTTATCACAACATAGTTTAAATACTTAATTTTAGATGTGACAAAATTCACATCTTTTCAGTCAATTTCCCCTCACAGTCAGCCTACATAGTCAACAAATATCTAGTTTTAAGTAAAGTACATGTATTTCATTATAATTCACTATATATAGTTCATTCCAAATTTTATATTATATATTCTACATAGTCAACAAATATCTGGTTTTAAGTTAAGTACATGTATTTCATTATAATTCACTATATATAGTTCAATCCAAATTTTATATTATATATTCAACAAATATCTATTTTTAAGTAAGTACATGTATTTCATTATAATTCACTATATATAGTTCATTCCAAATTTTATATTATATATTCTACTATATTTTACTATACTTTATTATATTTAAATTTCAATAGTTTAAATCTATTTATTTGAGTCATTTTAGTTTAAAATATATTAAACATGGGTGTGCCAAACTAAGATAATGTCTTTTGGTGTTATCTAACTTTTAATATTTTATTTTGATTTTGATTTTTGATAATATGTTTTTTTACTATTTTGGATTTTCCTATTTTCCTCCTCCATACAAATTTAAAAGACCAAAAATGGGTGTTAAATATGACTAACATGAGAGGGATTACACCTAGTTGTTAAAGAGGAGAACCTAAAGACCAAGATGCTTAAATACTCCTAGACCTACACTTTAGGAAAAAGTGTCATCTTGAAACGAACCAAGGTGTGCATCAAGTGAAATTAAAGGGATGAATAGGCATCATGGAAGATTTATACATGAGTAAAAGGAGATATGATTGGGTTATGCTAGTAGTTTACCACTAGAAGGGAGAGATTTACTTCAGAACTAACTAGGCATAAAATGGATCTGAAAATGCATGATAATGTAATTCAAATCACAAAATGGAGATAATAAATTAAAAACACTAAAGATGGAAATTCTATGAAAGATGATAATAATTTCACTAGGTAAATCATATAAACCTACAATAGGTCTAGCACAAGCACTAGTAGGAGGAAACATTCAAAAAAAGGGGACTACAAGAGAATTATATCAAAGAACCATAATGGAAACCAAGGCTAAAATAAAACCCACAAAGGGAATACTATAAAAATATATCAAGGAACCAAATGGAAATAATAACTAAAATAAAACCCACAAAGGGAGGACATTAAAAATATACAAAAAACCCACAAGGGAGGCAACAACCAATATAAAACCCATAAAGGGAGGACTATTAAATAGTATGCATGATATAATAAGAAATTTTTTGTTGATATTCTTGATGTGAGTAACATAAAAATGGAAGAGGATCAAGCACTCTTGATGGAAGGTGAAGCAAATCTTTCAATAAAAGAGGTGTGTTTATCTATAGGGATGGTATCTCCTATATCCTAGATGTGCCATGTGATGTTATTGAGTAACTTGAGCCTCGGGACTTAGAAATTTATAGAAATTTTGTTGAAGAGTTATACAAGAGTTCTACATTTATCCATTGAATGGGTTCAAAACTCATGCCAAAGGCAATACAATTCCCTATTTTTAGGGTATATATTGTTGTCACCTTCGAAGGAAACATGTTTAGTTAGAGAGGAAAATTAATGGTCTCAAGATAAATTACATCCAAATACTATCGAAGAGATTGAAAATTAATCAAATATTGTGCACTCATCCCATGAAATCAATAGGTGTTCTTAAGAGTTGACATACATGGTGATTGACATTAAAAGTCAGGAGCTTGGTCTTCTAACCATTATCACTTTACATGTCTCTAATAAGCTCTACAATCCTAATTTGAATGTTTGTAGGTTTTCTAAAATGAACATGTAGATAATAAAATCTGATTTATATAGCATATCAGTCTTGTATAATTGATTAATACTTTTCAGGGCTCTACCCTTTAGTTATATACCTTCATGTTATCAAAAGGATCAAATTCTCCATCTCATTGTGCCTAAATTTTTATCTTATAGTTTTACCCTATCATTTTTTATGACCTTGATCTCTTTCACTATGTAGAAAGCCTAAAACCTGAAATATATCCTTCACTATCAGTTTTAGATCCTCGATAGCTTCCAATCCTATCGGACACTTAAGCCCCACATATGAACACTAGTGTTGATGTAAGTGTCGAATTATTATCAAGTGTCCCATACTTAAAATTCATATAATTTGTATATCTTTTTAATCCTATGGTTAATCCTACTTGCTTTATTTAATCCTATCATGAGATATTTTCAAAAGGTGTCATACAAATACAAATATAATCCCACTCATTATTCATCTAGAAAATACCAAGCAAACACCCATTCAATCTCACTTAATAAATTACACAACTAAGGTATACTACCCTATCAATTCTTATTTTCATATCATTCATAGGAAAAATCATATTACAAATCTGAAGCACTCAATGAATTACCCATGAGAAGTATTTGTCAAGTTACAAGCTAGATCATTTCATGCCCTTGCATATAGTATATTACACCCTTATGCACACATAAGCCAAAAATTAGGGGAGAACTACATATTTCTTAGGCCCTCCTTGTAGTATTGAATATGTAGGAAATGTTCATTGATAAAGTGATCTTTGAGGTTAGCTCAACACCGTGAGCCCACTAACCCATTTTTGGCAAGGCACAAGACCTAAGATCAAGAGTTCAGGTTTTGATCCATAAATAGTTATCAGTAGCCGATGTGCATGAATAAAATATATCAATATAAAGGTGATATAATATTGATAATGTTACAAGTTTTCACTTTAAAATATATTAAATATTTTATACTAGATAGTTCCATTGGGATCAATATACCTACATGGACACAAGTGTCTAGGCCTCCAATAATAATATTTATAGAATCTAATGTCTGGATCTTGATCTTGTCCTTACATTTTTCCACCTATATACTTCTCAAATATACCTATGCATTTTTTATAAGCTAAATACTATCTCATCTTCATGTTTATGCAATCAAACTATTGTTTTGAATATATTTTCTATATTTCACATAACTCAACATTTTAATTCAAAATATTCATTTAGCTAAGTTTTTAATTGATTGGCCTTCTCTAGAATATTTTTATTCATCCTTGTGTATATGTTATTCTACCCCTTTAACTCTAAAACAAATAAAAAGGGTTGAACATGACCACTGTGTCTTCTCATGCAACTTTTAGGTTGTACTAGGGTTTTTGGTCTTCTAGGATTTCTGATTTAAGTAATTTGTAGATCTAATTTTTTCAATTTGCTTTGGTACATTTATTTTCATTTATCAAAAATAGAAAATTTAAATAAATATCATTTTGAAATGGAAGATAAAGAAGCCTTATTCAATCATATAAATACAAATAATTAATTAATCAATGTATTATTACATGTTACATAATAATAAATCAATAAACATGTTAAGGCTAGTGCATCTAGATCTAATAATGGTGAACCCTTAGATGGTACAATTATTACCACATCCTCCATGGGAATAATTAATACATAAAATTAATTATTGATTCAATTCCCACATCAACACAAGTGTTTTCATCCCCTTTTATGGCTTCTCAAATCTCAAATCTAAATCCTAATGGGTTTAATATGAAAACTCTTCTCCAAGTTATCAAATATTTAGAGGCTAAAGTTACCAAAACTGAACAAAATTATCTGAAATCAACTCATGTTATTGATTCACAAGATGTATTTCATTATCCTCTAGCACCTAAGATATATTTTTACCCTTTTCCAACTATTTTTATTTCACCCAATTTCACACTTTATGATGGCAATGGCAATCCTGAATAGTATCTCCAATATTTCTATGTGGCATGTCTTAATTATTCCTCCAATGATAAACTTTTGACCAAATTACTTCCAAGGATCCTAAAAGACTATGTTTTAATATGGTTCTATCACTTACCAATCCAATCAATGAAATCATTAAAACCACTAGTGAATTAGTTTCTATCACATTTCTCTATCAACATCACTGAAAAGATGTCATATGCCCAGATTTCCAAGATCAAGGAAAGAACTATATAATCTATCAATGAATATATTTTGAGATACAAAACAATGTTGGCCAAAATGGCAAGTTCGATGGTAGATAAAGAGCTTCAAGACATATTTAAGCAAAGTATGTTTACCCCATTACATGATAACACTATTTTTAAGAAGTTCAAATATTTTTTTGACTTATTCCATAATATTTGAGATCATGAAATGAAACTTATTTCCTTAAACAAGCTTACGTATGTATTAAACACACTGACTACATATATTACTAAGTTTCATATCAAACCAAGTTATAATGTAAAACCTACATAAACTAAAAAGGAAGTAACCATAACAATTAACATAGTATCATAGTAACCTAATTGACTCATCTTATCTAATACACCAAAGAGAATTTACACAATTACCTGAGTCTCTAGCTTCATTACTTAAGAATCCTGTGGAGTCTCATCTCATATATCTCCCTCATCCTATAGAGGTTAATATGAGTCGACCTATACCAAAAGGATATGATGTTAATGCATATTATGGCTATTATCATGGCCTTGGTCATTATAAAAATAGATATTATACCTTGAAACATAAGATCTAAGACCTTATTGATAACCAACATATTACCTTTGATGATCCTCCAAAGGATTCAAGTTCATAACCTAGTGACCATAAAAATCAGATATAATTAACAATCCATTATAATATCATTCTAAGAAATGTTTATAATTTAAAATTACATATGATTTGAATCCTCCTCCATCACATTATGGGCACCCATTAGATGGGATTATTGGCACTTACACATGCATAGTACCTCATATGGTTCAAAGACCTTACATTAAACTTGATGATAGTGAAATTATGGATGATGACTCAGATCTTCATTCATTATTTATTTGAGCATACCTTGATCATTAGGCTATAAATAGTGTTATGATTAATAATGGTTATAGTCAAAAATTATGTAACATGATTTTACTTACATAGTTAGGATATAGACATGATGATTTATACCCTTCAACCAAAATTGTCATAGCTTTCAATGGGACATCACAACACATTATTGATGAGATTGATTTACCTTCACAGGTTGGTCTTGCACATGTGGTCACTACCTTTTCTATTATACCATACAAAAGAGTATTTGATATGTTATTTACATGATCTTGGATACATAGACTCTATGTATTACTTCATATAGTACATGGGTGTATTAAATACATTCATACCAATAGGGTAGTCATAATTTTTGCAATTCCATATGAACATTCACTTAAATAAATTAAATTGATTCTTAAACAACTAATTATATAACCTAATAAGGGTAATAATATTTAAAATAGTAAGTAACATACAATCCCCTTTCCTAGGTGGCCCATACTTTAGAGACCATTGCACTAGAGATACATAGTGGATTCCATGAAATCCTCATCTTCACCTACATGGTCTACCTAGTTTTTGAGAGCACATAAACATGTTTTAGTTAAAAATACACTAAGTAAACCACATATCACTAAAAAATGAGTTCCAAAAACACATACTCCTTATATTACATAACTCTTCATATCCATAGAGTCTTATGAGACATACATAAAGTAACATAAATTATATAGTTCCATATATGACACTTATACATGCTCCTTGGAATTATCACTAGTTTGATTCCCATAATTTGATTTTGGAGCTACCTATGAGCATCCATTAGATGGTATCATAGGTTAGCTTTTTCCCTTTCCACAAATTCAAAAAAGTCAAATATTTAATAAAATATAAAAACATTCAAATAAATCAGAAATATAAAAATATTAAACATATGTATGTTTATTATCTCCTTATAATATATGTTATTTAATTTATGTTAGTATATATCATATCATTTCTATATGAATATGTGTTTCATGCATACTTAAGTTTGATACATGAATACACAAGACCTATTAACTACTAGACTTACACCCTTGTGAAGGTAGTTTCAGGGCTTCACAGTCTGAAGTAACATGGAGACAATCCTAGGTTGTGGGTCATCTAGTAAATGGATTGAATATCTATATTTCAAGGGATATCTCCCCTTCATTTATTAGTTAGGATATCTACTATACACTACTAACATGCAAGGGAAAAGAGAATAAGGTAAACTAAAAGGAAAATCTATCTAATTGAGGTGATACATGAAAAATGTGTCCTCCACTTGTCTGATATGCACTAAAAAGGATGAATAGAAACATGGACCTGATTGAAATTCTCAAATTAATTTCTCCAAACATCAATATTTCACATGGAGGCTCAACTTAATGCATGATCTAAGGCAGTTAATCAATAGCCTTCTTAAAGACACTAAGGAAAGATTACACTTTCCAAACATATAAGATTGTTCAAGCTCACAATGCAACCTATAAGAATGAACTAAAACCTATAAATAGGTAAAGAGGATAGGACAAAATGAAATTAATAATGCACTATCATTGTCATTCATCAACTAACCATAAACATACACTAATCATAAGCATTGAGGAGGCATGAATTTAGTCTTATTCATTCAAAAGAGGCAATTACAAGTGTTTTTATAAACATTTCCTTGACACAACTCAATTTAAGGATTATTTTCAATGCCAAAAATAGGCTTACATATAGAGAATATGAGAAAGGAGAGAGAGACAAAGTACAAGCCTAAAAACTAGGAGATGAGACATTCACTAAGTCTTTCCCTAATTATAATGTAGTATTTCTTTGATTATATCTCATCTAACCTTGAAAAAATTTCATATATGTTGAGATATGTTTGTTTGTAAGGTTTAAAGAGTCATTATCATTCATTTCTAGTCTTTGACCCATACAATCTCCTAAATCTTCGCTTGCATATACCTATATTCTTGGTAAAGAAGTCACCTCCTTGAAAATAGGCATTAAAGGCTTAGTAAAGTCTCCATTACACTCTCCATTTAAACCTTATTCAATTATTAATGATTTATCTCCATCTTTCTTGGGTTGTTAGAAGGCTTATTCAACTGCTTTAACTTTGTCCTCTTTGACTAGGTGTTGGAAGGAAGGAGGGTCTTGTTAGGAGTCCTAGAGACCTTTTAAAAAATTTAAACATTATTAAAACTAAAATTGACTTATTCACACTTTAATTAAAATATTTGGTAGAATACATAAATAAATCCTTTGTAAATGTTTCAATGCATCAATTTTGTAAGTGGATCACTTAACTCCTTCATGAGTAAAGAGGTATAGGAGAGAGAAAAATGGGTTTTGCATTAAACTAGGAAAAATTCCGCCATGGATGGATTATAATAATAAATTAATACCTTTGAAAATTCAATTATATCCATCATACCTTCCAAAATATTCCATTTTTCTCCATTTTCTTGCTAAAGCACCCATTCTTTATAACCTTTAAAATTGGTAAAGCTCCTTGTTCAAAAGAATTTATGAATCATATTGGAAAAATAATCACATTTTTTATTAAAATATATCCCCTTAAAACTTATTACTAAATTTCATGATCCAAATCCAAGTGGAAGTACTCCTTTCTATCATTTTTTCCTCCAATCAGGCCTAATTAGACCTCTTACGCCTAGAAAGAGAAATTTGGCCCAAATGACCACTCATACATGTGAAACTAACCAAAAGTGTTTTATTAACTTTAATTGTATTAATAAAATCCTCCATGAAAAATTTAATATTTTGGGAAGTTGTGTATATGGTCAAACCATGAAATGATCATTTGCAAGCCTATACAACTTTGCGTGCTTGAGGGGTAAATTGTGAGGTTTTTCAAGTAATTTGTAGGTTTTGGTGATTTAAAATTACTTTATAAGACCTTTAAAACCTTAACACAACTCATCCCTTAATATTTATGTCCTTTGTTTCACTCTCAAAACTTGACCATGGCTTTTAGGCTTGTAAAAATTGAGTTCTCTTACATGTTGAGTTAGTGGCCAACTTGTAGGAACTATGTAACTCTTTAAAGGAATTATAGAACCTTTCTAATGATAATTTAACCTATATTAAGTCCCCATAAACATATTAAAAAAAATTAGATCACTCTATATCTTTTACACTAAAAAACAAGCCAAAATTTGCCTATTTTGCTTTGTACCATATGGTATTGTACTTGCACTTATGAACAAATACCTGTAAGTGAAGATCAGGAGAGTTGATAACATTATAAAGATAATTTTGAAGTAAAAATATTAAATTTTAATTAAATAATAATCATATCTATCCAATTTTAATTGAAGGTTTTAAGTATGGATTTAAAGGGTTTATGTTCTTAACAATGGTTCATAAAGGACAGGGGTCCTTTCCAAAAAACAATGCCAATAATTTGTGGCAAGGGGGACCTTACTAACATCTCTTATGGGCTTGAGTTCCCATTAAAAACTTCATGTAATATATGATCAAACAATTTACCACTTTTTTCTCCTTTTTAAGCAAAATAGATGTGTTTATAGGGTAAATTTTAGTGATGAATATTCATTAAATCATGAATATTACAATTTTTGGATTTCAATTTTGGCAATTTTTTAAGATCAGCATATGGGACCAAATCACCAAAATTTTAGGGATATAATTTTTTTTTTGGGTTATATTTCAACCTTTCATAATAATATATAATATCCAACTTTAATTCACCATATATATATAGTATAATTACCTACCAATACCAAGCAAGCCAATAAGTAGAACCAAAACTAGAGGACCATAGAACCAAATATAGGAAACAAATGATAGCATTGAAAAAAAAAATTAAAAAACCATGATAAAATGTCTTGACATCACCATTTTTCACTAGATACTTTTAAATCTATTTAGATCTAGTGTTTGACTCGATTATTCTGCTTGGTTGTTCAGCCTAGCCATTCAACCCAGCCTTCGACCCAATCATTCAGCCCAGCCATCTAGCATGGGTATTCAACATATCATTTTAGTATGATCATTCATAGTTTGTCTTATGTTATAAATAAATAATTGTATGTAAAAAATAATCAATAGAGATTCACCATTTCCCATAGAGGATTTTCCACACCAATAAATCAAATTTCACTAGATTCGCCAAATATTTCTAGTAGGTTTTCCACTAAGGCCTCTTAAAATTAACCTTAAGTGTTAACATTCTAGATTATTGTTCATGAATTTCTATGTCCTAATATTTGAACCAATGTTATTTGGTTGAATAATGGTACCCCATCTAATATATACTACAACTTCAATCATGTATGCATCTTCTACAACAAGTTCTCACCTCTTCAAAACTACCTCTCGATTGGGTGCATGTGTGTAAAAAAGGATAAGGAAGGTTCTTTGGGTCATAGGACCTCAAAAACAATTTCATCATCAAATAAATTTCTGAATATTTCTTAAATTATCTATGATAGTGACTCAACATGATTTACTATAATCATTGACATATTAAATAGGTCCACAACATTGAATTTCATCATGGAGGGTTTTATGCAAATTGGGCACATTAAACTTAGAGGTCTTAATCCTATGTGTTTCTCTCTCCAATTATGACCACAAATTTATAAATATCATCATCACAATAATATACACTTTTTATCACTATTATGCATTTAATCTCAATGAGATAAACACTATTCTCACTTAAACTTGTGAATGGGCATGCAGGGTTCTAAGAGACTATGCTTCTCACTAAGTTTTTCCCTTTAAAGACACTTATCTCAATGTAATTGGATTTCATAAATCTAAATTCTCTCAATTATCCTCTTAAAATTAATATTTAACACTCTTTTTCCAATTCATAACCTATGTTTAAACACTCACTCATGTCCTTGACTGCTTATAGGTATATATTGATTGTAGATGCACATTGGTTATTTTCTTGGTTGTAGGTGGAGATTAGGTGATACAATACATTTAAATGTCTATTAAATTTATTTAAATCCTTTAACATCTTTTTAAATTTATCCAAACTCCTCAAACCTCTCCTTTCTCTACTCATACTCCCTCATGTATTGTAGTAACCTGATTATGTCTTGACTTTATTTAAATGTAGGTTTTAGTTAAGGCTTGATTGTGCTTTACTTGCTTTCATCTCCACCTTAATCATGTATTTTATTTAAAATATTATTATTTTAAATGCTCTTTTATGACCTCATAACTTTAATAATTCCTATGCAAATACTTATATATACCAAACTCAACCCCACCATTATACTCTTTCACGTTTAAGACCTTTAAGTTTAATTAGGCCTACAAGTTGGTTATAGGTGGTTATTTTTAGAGTTCATAAACCTAAGTAAATAATTTGGAAGAATATATAATTTACTATGTCTAAAAATACCTATCTCACTCCTTGACATCATTGTAAAATTTGATACTTCAACTTCTCTCATTTACTCATATCCTCATGTGGTAACATTTAGACCACTTCAAGACTATGACTGTTGTACTTGGTTATAGGTTTATTTGAGATATTTTCATGATTTTAATACTCATCTCAGTGTATAACATTCCATTCACTTTATCATATCCAAATTCTTTCTCTTCTTGACCTTCACAAGTTTTCCTTGCAAATGGACCTAATTAACTAAGTTAAAATGCATGGTTGTAGGTCAACATTTGAAGCTTGTATAGACTATGGAATAGAATTAACTCTATATTAATTTAATTAATAATCCCTTTGGATCCTCAATAAATTAATATTTTTACCCAACTCATCAAAATTCAAGCTCACATTGCATCTTCTCATAACAAAAGTCCACTTTGCCTAGAAGATTGACTATGCTGAAAATATATGGTTGTAGGTATATATTAGTTCATTATATGGATTTTAGGTCTAAAAAGTATTATTTTACTTCTCCTTATGTTATTAATAAGTAAAAATATCACCATGTATA
This sequence comes from Torreya grandis, assembly GCA_037957365.1. Taxonomy (NCBI): domain Eukaryota; kingdom Viridiplantae; phylum Streptophyta; class Pinopsida; order Cupressales; family Taxaceae; genus Torreya; species Torreya grandis. The sequence goes on along the minus strand of JARHVA010003700.1, from coordinate 1,843,633 downwards.
TCATTTATAATGTAAATATTGACAACCACCTACCTTCAGCAATCAACATGATGCTCCTTGAAGGTGCCTTAGAATATGAATGTTATAGGTGCATATTTGTACTCACTGTACAGACTGAGGAAGAGTATATGACATAGCTTGTGATATAGTGAAAAAATGATCCAATAACACTTAATTACCACTTAATTTACATCCAATTGAATAATTACTTAATGAAATCAATAAGAATGGAAACCAAATCATAAATGGTACCTTAAAAATTGCTAATTTAACTTAATTTTTGTTAAACAATGCATTAAGGAGGTTTTTTTGAATGGTTTTTATGTGAATTTGTAACCTTTTTGGAATAATAATTCATTTAATGGACATATATCACCTTTAACATTCATATTGACACCTCATAAACACAATTTACAAAGGCACCAATTCCTTTGGAGGTCTCTAAGATTTATAACATAATCATATATAGTCCTCTAGTGTTATTTAAGAATTAGACACTCCAAAGAGATAATTTGTTATCATATTACCATTTTAAATATTTAATACTATTGTGAAAATTATAAAACAACATCATAACCTTGGAACACACTATAACTACTTCTCGACTCCTCATAGCTCCTATCATTTGCCATTATGTCCATCTAACTTGTTCATTAGGCAAACAAGTGAGATTTTGAGTTCAAGAAGAATATTATTAATACCATCCATGGAATTTTCTCCCAATTTTAATAAATACCTTATTACTTTTTATTGAGCTATGAAGTGAATAAATGGAGACAAACCTAGACTCTGTCTAGATAACTAGGACATAGTGACCCCCTTACACTCTTAGCGATTGTTCATAAATATGGGGGGATGAATATAAAAACCAATGCCACTAACTTAAATTCCATTAGATTACCTATTATTTCCCAATATATTTTTACCTTAATCTCTCTCTCTTTCCTATATCGAGTAAAAAAAATTGGCCTTCCTAGAACTTCCAAAGAGGTTGATATGGGAGATAAGTTGGTTTTCAACATTTTGACACATGAAACCCCTTATAAATGATGGATTTAAATTTTTCATGAACAAATAAGGTCTTAAATATGATTGAAGTTAAATTTTACCCTAAATAATTATATGGATGGTCTCAAAATAGGCTTTTTTGACACTAAAACTGCTAAAACCACTTGAGAAGATTGATGAAACTACTAAAAAATATATAAATTATACCTTTTCATTCCTTAAAAAGTAAAAATAACATGAAATTAAAATTTTCAAGTTACATGGGTGACATTTTGACCTATGAGGTCAAAATTGTTAACAAAACCCATGATACTTGCACATATAAATGGTGGACCTTTCATCTTCCTACATGGCATAATACATTGGGGGTATCTACTTCCTTGATCATGATTGATACAATTTATATTATTTTATGATTAACTTTCCATTATAATTTTGAGCTTATAAACTAATGGTTACACATACATGTAGTCATTTAAAATTTCATTTGAGTGTAATGAGTGTCACTTGAGACCACCTTATCCTAGTTTAGCCCTAGACCTAACTTAGGGCCTCTTTTGATCCTTTTCCAGATTTTGTGTGGGTATAACCCATTCCTAGACATACCAAAATTATTACCTAGCCACCCCTAGGCACCTAGGCCCCTTATACCACTTATATTAGCATGTCCCTTTGGACACTAGCACATTGTGTTATTAACCTAAGGACTACATTATTGTCCCCTTATTCCCTAATCTACCAAAAGATATATTTTCATTTATATAAGCACCCCTAGGGTTAACCTAGACCTATTTCAAATCCTTATAATCACTATAATTCTATATATAGACTACTTTCAATCACTTATCTACTAGATGGAAATCAAATACAAATACCCATAAACAAACTCAAAAATAGTCGTGCAAATCAAAGGTCATTGATCCCTATTCTACCCTACTTCTACAGACACCCATATACATCAGCCCAAAGCTCAGATTACTCAAATTTATAGTTTCAAGTCACACTCAAAACATTTAAATTAACACTTATATAGCATTTACTTTCACTTGCACCAACACTTAGATTGAGATAACTACACTAGGCTCGATCCCCTTTCAAGGTATTCATATGTAGGTAATTCTTAGCACATAGAGTTTTGAGTTATTATATATCAGACCCTACTAACACCACTCTTTTTATACATGTGCTCCTTAAATACCCTTAAATACATGAAGACCTAGGATATGTCATTAAAATTAGTCAAAACAAGAAATAGATAGCAAACCAAAAATTCATGCACATAGGCACAAACTCATTAGAACTAGGTGAAGGTACACCCAAAATCTTACTATCTCTAATTTAAAAAGAACATTACCATGTTATAAAGGACACTAGTGTAATGCACTACTATCCAAAGGACCACACTATTTTCGAGGAGGGTTTTTGACTCTTGGTACCTATCCATGACATCTTGCACAATTTTTGTACTAGTTTTTAGCCTATCATTCATCCATCTCAGTCAATTTCCAACTAATTAAATCTCTTGTTGTTCATTTTATATTTATATAATTATCAATTAAATCAATTATTATACAAATTAGTGATTTTTTATATTATTATATTTATTCCTTGATTTATTATTCCATCACTTTAGCAAACTAAGGTTTTACATTTCATAATCCCTTGAAAATTAAATCAATACCTATAGTCATGATTAAATATTTTAGAGTGTATTTGATATGTTATGTCACATGACATTTTTTCATAACACATATATATAGGTACTAGTATGAAATGCTTATGTTCATTACTTATACTTCATTTATTTACATTTTCTCTTTCTTGAGTGTCTTTTTTTTGCTTGCAATTATCTTACTTGTGGAACATTTGAATATGTTCCTTGATTTTTTGCCATTATACCACTATATGTTGTTTTATTTTTCTATATATATATTTAAATGTGTCATTTCTTTGAGTGTGTGACATTTTAATATTCCCCTTATTGGTGGTCTCTTTAAAACCCCTTTACATGAAATCAAATGTTCTTGTGTGTGTGCTTGATTTTTTTTTGAGCTTGTACTATTACTTTATAGACATTTCCATGATACATGGCATTAATCTTAGGTATTTTTTTGATCACATGCTATGATATTAATTTATATACCTACTTTGACATGCTACTCATATATGTTACATGAGTCCTACACCTATTATATAGTTATCTTATCCTTTAGAGGTAAGGTAACTATTAGATTCCATTCCCCTCACCACAAAATGGGGGAATATTATTGGGGGAATATCATAGATACATGACCCCCACACTTATATAATACTCATAATTTCTATAATTTCATTACATTTTACATGATTTAGATATACACTTGAGTCAGAGTTCTATACACATTTCACCAATTTTTACAAATTTGGGATAGAGGTTTTAGATTTATGATATATATTATACATAGTTAGAGATTAAAGGATACATTTTAACATATAATTTATCTTGAGACACATTCTAGGTACATATTCCATTCAAATGCACTAAAAATTACAAATACATATTCAAACTTATTTACCAAGAAGCACCATTTTCATTAGGAAGCACCATTTTCACTAGGAAGTACCATTTTGAGCCTTTTCTATCTATAGTAGTTGGGTCCTTTTATTAGTGTAGTTGAGATTCAAATCCCTCAATGGCCTAAGGTTTTTAATACCACTTAACTTGGATTTTATTATATTTTCACTTGAGTTGTGTGATTGAGATTCAATGATCTCAATGGTTGTGTCACAACTCACCCTTTCCCTAGATTGGGGGCATAATTACCTTCCAATATCCATATTAAAACATAAAATGTTAAGTTTTGAACCTCTCTCAACTTTAATTCTTCATAAATAATCATCTTTAACAAGTCAAAGTACTAAGTGACAACATGGTTTTATCGACACATAGGTGTATTCATTTCTTGCTCTCTTTCTTTTCAAGCATTTTAGTTATGTCAAATTTCATATTATATGCACTAATTTATACTATAACATGCACTCAGTTACAGGTCATACACCATTAAAACACTCAAATTACTTCAATTACAATAAATTTGTATTATACATACTAATTTATGCATTTATTTCCTTCAAACTAGTAATTTCATCTTTGTGCATTAATAGATTAAAGGGGGGTGGGTGGCGCGGCGAATTTAGAAACTAAAATGTAATTTATATAGCATCTCAATCTTGTATACTTTACAAATACCTATCACGGCTATACCCTTCAGTTATATACCTTATTAATTACAATTTTTAACCCTAAATTTAGAAAGTGTGGATAACATTAATAATATAGAAGTAACTTAAGTACAAGGGTGATAAACTAATCTATAAGCCAATTAATTGAAAACTCATATAAATGAATATTATAAATTATAAAACTGAGATATGTTAGATATATAAAGTACTAAATTTTAAATATTTTTAATTAATTTCAATACCAAATATAAATTATACTTAGTTGGGTTTACTATGCACAAGAATATTTGGGTTGGCCATAGGTAGAAGTGTGTAAGATCAAGTTCCTATAATAGTCATCAGATTTTATAAATATTATTTCTATAGCCACAAACACTACCATCACCTTTTGGATACTATTTTTGATTCATATATCTACATTATGATTCTAATATCCTATGCAAAATATCTACTAGATCTCAATGTGACCAATTTTATCATTTTGGGTTTTTTGTCACCTTTTTTATGATGTCTTCATGTTTGGAATATAGGTTGTTTCTCTCTTTTTATTTATCAACCCCTAGCTCTTTACCTTTATTCACCCTTATAATGAGTTTCCCAAAATGGGTTAGTGGGTTTATGGTGTTGAGTTAACCTCAATGACCCATCTATCACTAAGCATTGGTACATAGCTAATACTCCAACGGGGGACTAGACTTATGTAGTTATCCCGTATGTGTGGGATGTGTCTGCACAAGGGTGTAATATTATATGAAGATGTATGTAGTGATCTAGATTGTAACTAAGCAAATATCACTCATGGGTTGTTATTTGGATGCTTCATACCTTTTATATGACTACTCTTATAACTGGTATAGAAATAGGGACAAATAAAGTAGAATAACTTAGTTGTGTGATTGTTTTAATGAGCCTTGGTAGGTGTTTGCTTACTATTTTCTAGATGAAGAATGAGAAAGAATATGCTTGTATTTATACCATACATTTTTAAAATATCTCACAATTGGATTTAATAATATAAATATGTCAACCCATAGGTTTTTAATAGTTATTAATTTGGATGGATTTGTGAGTAATGAACACTAAATAAGGATATAGACACTAGCATTAATGTTAGTATCCCTCTATAGTTAATAGTGTTTAGAAGGCTAGAAAAAGGTATGGATTTTTAACTGATAGTGAAGGATATATATCAAGTTTTGAGATTTATGTAGTGTAAAGGTTGTTTTGGTCATTAAATTATATGGGTTGGACTATAAGATAATCATTAAGGCACATTGAGATGGTGAATACAAGCCTTTTAGTAACTATAAGGTTAAGAAATGAAGGGTAGATCCTCAATTTATATTTGTGAAATGTAAAATACTATGATGCTATAAATATTTAACTTTAGTATCTACATTCCCCCCATTAATTTAGTAATGCATATAGATGAAATTACTATATTAAAGAAAAGAAATTGTGCACCTAGGTGTGTACAACACACCTTGGATTATGACATGTAACCAAGAGAATGTTACTTTATAAATTAGTGCTTATAAGATAAAATTTGAAATAATTGAAATACTTGAAATGAAAGAGATTAAGGAATGATTAAAACTATGTGTTGATGTAACCATGTTTCACTTTTTATATTATTCTTAGTAAAGATGCTTCTTTATGAAGTATTGGAGCTTATAGAGGTTCATACTTGAACCTTGGATATTTTAAGAGGGAGATTGGAAGGTGTTATGCCCCCAATCTAATGTAAGTATGAGTTATGACATGACCATTAAAATCACTAAATATTAATCACACAACTTAAGTATGAACATATATAATCCTATGAGGGTGAGTAATTTAATAAATCCATCCCATAAATCTAGTGAGGTTGGTTGATTTAATTAACCCAACCTATAAATGTAGTGAGATTGAATGATTTAATCAATTCAATCTATAAATAGAACCAAATATTATAGATAGAAAAGGTTTGATAACAGTATTTCTTGGTGTAATCAGTGTTTTTTGGTGATATTAATCTAGAGATATAATAGGTAATTTTGAAATTTTTTGGTGCACTAACATGGCATAGTCACATCTAATGTGTCTCAAATTGAATTATATTTGCCATAAAACTAAAAAAAATTGTTTCAAATCTATAAAAAAATGATGCAAGGGATAGGATTCTAACCCAAGTGTATATTTTAATCATGTAATTATAATGGATATTATGTAAGTGTGGAGGTCATCTCTTTATGACATGATCCCAGTGAAATCTAGAGATATTGAGAATTGAGTAAGTGTGTAGGTCATGTCTTTATAACATGCCACCACTAAAATATAAAAATTGTGTAAGTGTGTAGTTCATGACTCTTTTACATGTCCCCAATAATATTCCCCCCATTTTGAACTAAGGGATATATAATATAATAGATACCTTACCTAAAAATGACAAGGTAACCATATACTCTATATATGAATCATGTATCATGTAAGAGTAACATGTCTAAGTAGATATATCAGTGAATCTAGCAATGTGTGATCACATCAAGCCTTAATATGTATGATATGTATCATGGTAATGAATAGAGATTAATAATAAAATCTCATAAAATAATCAAGAACACACACGAGAACTTAATTTAATTCAAAATAAATGGTATAAGAATACCTCATACAAGTAGCATGTTCAGATTCTACATAATCAAAATAAAATAACATATTCAAATATCCAATCAACATAGGACATATTCAAATGTCCAAATAACATACAATCACATAGAGACCAATAGGCAAGGAACATATTAAAAAATTTCATAAGAAAGATAATATCAAGTAATAAATACACTCAAGGATGTGACAATGTGAATAAATGAATTATAAGAAACCATCATAAGCATATCATACTAATCCCTACATATATGTGTTATCAAAAAAATCATATAACATAGCATATCAAGTACACTAAGAAAATTATAAGCATGGATATAGACATGTGTGAGCATTAGTATACAAGCTCAACATGATAATGTAGAAATGATCATAAAGGATATGTAATATGTATCAATCATGATCAATGAAGTATATACCCCCAATGTACTATAAGATACATGTAAAGGAGAGGTGAAAAATCTATATTTGTGTGTATCATGTGGTTGTGGTATGATTGTATCACATTCAAAAATGTGTGAAACATATGTGTATAAAAATGAAATGCTATGTTATCTATTAACATGAAGCAAATAACATATATTCCAAGGAACTAGTAAGCATGAGAATGCTAAATATTTTTGTATTTTATGGGTTATTTGAATGTTTTTTTTTTAATAGGTTATTTAAAATGTTTTTATCTTTTTGAATTTTTTAGGTTTTATGTTTACACAAATGCATGATGTTCATTGCATTCTTGAGAGGTTTTCCTTCAAATGTAACTAGGCAGTATACTCTTTTTCCCAATTTTTTGATATCTATGAATGGGCCCAACCAATTTGGTTTAAATTTTCCTTTTTTTATTTTTTTTCATTATTATTATTTTTATTTTATTTATTATTAAGTCACCCTTGGAAAATTCACAGGGATAAAAAAAATTATATGTTTATTTGATGTGATAGTTATAGACACATAAATGTTCAATAACCTATGTGCATTTTACACTCAAATGTTCCAATCGATCTAATCATTTTATCGATATTCATTATAGTTTATAATATCCTTGAGATAAACATGCAATGATGAGATTTTAAGTTTAATTATTTGGATACCTTTATACAAAAATTGGTGTGGTATGCCTATAATCCATACACCATCTGATGATGCCAATCTATACTATAACATTCAATTATTTCCTTAAGTATTTTGATAATGGTTTTTTTGTCTCTTATGCTTAACCATTACCCTATGGGAATTAAGGTGTTGAAAAAGTGTGTTTAATTTTATATTTGATGCAAAAGCATTTCACTATTTTATTTTTAATTGATGGCCCATTGTCAATAATTATAGATGAAGATATGCAAAAATGGGAAATAATACAGGTCATTAATAAGGTGTGGCATGAATAGATGTACAAAAAATAGTTTGGTATACCTATAAGGCATACACCATTTGATGATGCTAATCTTTATTATATCATTCAAATATTTCCCCAAATATTTTTAAAATGGTTTTTTTTTACTCTTATGCTTGACCATTACCCTATGGGTAATATGGTGTTTAATTTTGTATTTGATGCAAAATCATTTCATTGTTTTATTTTTAAATGATGACCCATTATCAATAATTACAGCTAAAAGTATGCCAAAATGGGAGATAATATGGGTCATTAATAACTTGCATATATCATATTTTGTGGTAGACTCAAATAGAATCACTTCCACCCATTTAGCAAAATATTTTGTATTTGTTATTATAAATTTGCAGCCACTTATGAATACTGGATTTATTTTTCTAACTAAATCAAATCCCCACAAAGAGAAAGGCCATGGAGATATAATTGATTGTAATGAATGAGATAGAACATGATTTAAATTACTATATTTCTAGCATTTTCAACATAATTTAGCATATGCAATACATTCTTATTCATTATAGGCCAATAATAACCCTATCTAATAGTTTATGTGACATGCCCTTTCTGCTAAAGTGCCCCCACACTCACTATCATGTATTTCTAGAAGTGTGGTTTGTATTACATCTTTGTTTAGCTATCCAATTAATTTCCAATCAAAACTTATTTTAAATAATTCATTCCAAATAATAACATAATAGATCACCTCTCTTTTTATTTTACATTTGTCATTCCATGTGAATTGATCTAGTATGTAGTCCCGCTATAGGAAATTATAAATGTTACTATACCATTTTATATTTGTAGAGTTGTATTTAATAGAAAGAACTATTAAATCATCAACTTTGTTTGATGTAATGGAATTTTCTCATAGTTTATGTATTTTAAAATTTATACAATCATCCTTGATATCAAAAGGCATTAAGGAAGTCACATTGGCCATTGCATCTATATGATGGTTATCTTTATGTAGGATACTTTTGATATAAAATGTGCCAAATGTTTCTTTCAATCTATACACCAATTATTTATATGAAAATAATTATTATTCTTTTGTTTGGTAATGATTGGTAACTTGATTAAGAACCAATTGAGAATCACCAAAGACCTGAATATACTTGATACAGAGTTTTTGTGCTATGGATAATCTAATTATTAAGGCCTTGTATTATGTTATATTAGTGGTGTAAAATAAGGGTAATCTATAATAAATTGGCATGTATTCACCCTTGGGGGTGTAAAATATGACACCTTCACCCTTTCCTATCATACATTTAGATCCATCGAAGAACATTATCCATAGATTATGGGATATGTTATATGTGGATAACTCATCATGGAAAACCTTGGTAATTGGGAAAGGATATGGTGATGGAGTTGTAGCTTGTTGATAAATTATAACTTGGCCTTTTACTAATTTTTGAGATATAAACTTTAGATAAAATTATATAATTTACATCACCCATTCAGATATTTAACATGTTAGGTGGATTTTGTTCATGGTAAACTTTAAGGGATATTCTTTAATTATAACATGGATCTCATTACTAAGTACATAATGTCACATTTTTTGTGTAGTAAATACTAACAATAGACATAGTTTTTCCATTGAAGTATATTTTCATTGATAATAAACAAATTGAAAACTTATATATTAAATTTTAGAATCTCAATGATCATCATTATATTATGATAATAGGGGACCCAAGGCCTCATTTGTTGCTGAGATATAAAGGAGTAATGGTATATCTAGTATTCGAGGCATGAGCATTGGTGGATTTTCTAAATATTCCTTGATTTTATCAAAAACTTATTGACAAATTTCATCCCATATAAATTTAGTGTTTTTTTAAGCAATCACATGAAAGGTATTATTTTATTATCCAATTGAGCAATGAAATGTTGAATTACTTGAATCTTACCTTATAAGCATCATAACTTTTTTAAGTTAGTTAGTGGTGGCATATTGATAATAGATTTTACCATTTTTAGATCAACATGATTTCCCGTTGAGAGATAATGTAGCCTATCATTTGTATGGCATCATAAAATGATCTTTCCTATCTCCAAAATACCAAAAAAATCAAAAACATTCAGAAACAACTAAAAACACTTGTGGCACTTAAATGTTCTATTGGATCATTTGCATCCATATTGTATTTCCATATTGATGGACCACATACTCATCTAATCCTAAATATACATATGTGTCACACTTATACATTAGGTGTGATACAAGCATACACATATATATGATACACTTCTATTTTAGATGTTAGGCTTTCCTTCTACTCATGTCATATGGACATTGGGGGCATCCATTTCTTCAAATTTTGATACACATAAGTTATATGATTTGATGATCATTCTCCATTATCATGTTTGAGATTATATATATATACATGTCTATTATTCATGATTATATCTTACATAGTGTAATTCATATGTTATACACGTGTCATACTTTTCTAACACATTGGATCCATTGGCCACTATGACATGTGTTTATGATGTTTTCTTTTGATTTACTTTATGCACTTCATTGAGTGTATTGTCTTGTTTTTTCAAGCTTTTGAATATGCTCCTTTGTTTGTATCCCACATTCCTATGTATTCTTTCTTGACATTTACATCATGTCATTTTTTATGGTATGGACATTTTAATATGTCATTCTTACTTTCATGGAAATTTAACTAAGTCATGTCCCTTAGATTGTATGACATTTGAACATGTCCCTTATTTGCAGTCTCTTTGGACCATTGTTTGTTGACTTAATTTTGAGTGTTATTGTGTGTGTGCTTATTTACTTGTTGATCTTATATTATTACTATCTATACATTGTCATGATCTTTATCATACATCTTAGGCCTACATGTGATCACATTGGTTTTATGTGCTTCAATGATACATGTACCTAGACATGTTCCTTCTATATGATACATGGTTAAATTCACATATTTAACAATTGTCTTACCCTTTTGAGGTAAGGTAACTCCTAATTACTATATGTACCTCACCTCAAATGGGAGGCATATTAACGGGGGGAATACTTGTAAATCATGTTCTCCACACTTATCACAATTCTTAGATTCAATGAGAGCATGCTTTAGAAGAATATTCTCCACACTCATTCAATATTTTATACTCACATTATTTTCAAATTAAATGGGGGCATGTCATATGGGCATGACTTCCACACATTCATAGTTCTCAAAATTAGTGGGGGCATGCTTTAGAAGCATGTTCTCCATACCTATTTAGTATTCAGCATCTCTATTTTATAGTAGGGGCATGTTTTGGAAACATGTCCTCCACATTAGTTGGTACTTATATCCATTTTTAGAATTACTAATATATAGTGGGGGCATGCTTTGGAAGCATGTTCTCCACACTTACATAGTTATCTAAATTGTCCAAAGCAGAGTTATATGATTTAAATTCATAGTTATGATATAATTGTATATATTGGTACCATTTTTATACATAAAGTCATCATGAGACATATCTAAGGTGCATATGCTATGTAATATTTTCATAATATTGTAAAATTCAAATCAGTTTTAGATTCTAGCACCATTATGTATACACATAATATTTCTAAACTTTATTAGTTACTAATGCTTTCTCTCTTACATGAACCCATTAAGACATAACCTCTATAAGTGCATGCCTTAAAGGATGAAATAGGAAAGGAGTGGGAAAACCATTGTTGATTTTCAAGATTATTTTTCCTTATACCACCACTTAAAACCAACATAAACCTCCCCTATACATGTCCCTAATCTTTGACACCCCCCTTACATGATCCTCAAGGAAATTCACTACCTCAAATATCCCCTACCTAAGACAAAACCTCTTTTTATAATTCTTTGAATAGATTTGAATGGGATGACCTATTATAATAAATGAGCACATTAAGGGACTAAATCAGCCCATCCAACTTAGTCTAGGACCTATCTATTTTATTTCCTAAACAACTAGGTTGACTAGGCCAACTATGTCAGTTAAAACTTTGGAAGGGTTTATGGTTAGATCTAGATATATAAACACATCCTTCATGCCCTTTTAATATATAAATATATATATAATCATTCATTTATACTTATTTATAATATTCTCTTCCACCATTTTACTTGAGGAGTCATTTCTTAGGGTTTAGACTTGAAGAGAAGAATATTTTCTTGTGGAAATGACTTGAATGCATAGGATAAGTCTTATAGCCTATATCTTACCTATCTTATGATCCTTATGAACCACAAAAACCTCTTTAAAATAACCATTTGTCAAGGGATAGATTGAGATTCAAAATTTTCATTTTCAAGGTAAATATTTATAACTCTTACTCTTATATTTTGATAGATAGAAATAGCATACATAATGAATTTTTAATGTATTCACTCTCCATGCATAAAGATTACTTATACATTTACTTGAGTAAATTTATTATTTGCATGTTTAATTTTATGTTTATTATCCCCCATTTGTGCCACAAGTTTTGGTAAGCACTAGGTTAGGCTTAATTTACTTTGTTATTTACTTTGTTAAAAACCATAGGGCCTAGATAGGGTTATTATGGGGTATTACTTGAATAGAGGATTTTTAACCCTCTCTAGTTATATTTTGTGGTAAAATAACCCTTTGTTATGTATAGTGGATCTATATTGGTCATGACTCTAATTATCTAAATGTACCAACAAGTAGAAGGGATAGTTTGATTTATCTTCTCCAAGCTAGGATTGATATGTAGATTAGTTTTGCTTTCCCTTGTATACACAATGCATATGCTAATACCCCATGGAATTTTATGGACCATATTTAGAAAATATTATAAATTATTTGATTCACCTTTTTTTATGGTTGAGGTGATCAGATCAATAAATCTTTCCAAGTTTTTAAGTTAGACTTGATCATAGAACCTTGATAGAATCATTGAGTTACATAGTTAAGCTAATCTCAACTACTAAGTGGCAATTCACTTTTGCTCTAAAGTCAGGGGAATCTCTCTCTCTCTCTCTCTCTCTCTCTCTCTCTCTCTCTCTCTCTCTCTCTCTCTCTCTCTCTCTCTCTCTCTCTCTCTCTCTCTCTCTCTCTCTCTCTCTCTCTCTCTCTCTCTCCCCTTGGATATACACACTTTAAAGATTTATCTATATTTATCATATTCTTAGTTTCATATCCTTACAATGATACATTTTTTACAAAATAACTTTCCAATAGGCAAGGTAGTTACATCGACACACGGGTGTACTCCTAAACATTAATCTTTAAACTTCAATCTATTTCAATTAATTTTAACCTAGGTTATATGCATTGTTTTTACACTATAACATGCTCTTGGTTATAAATTCACTAGGTAAGTAGTCAAATTCAACTCAAGCAAAGACAAGGTATGCATACACACCCATGTACTTAATCTTTTCCTTTAAAATATTAATTTCATTACTAAATTAAATGGGGAAAATGTAGATGATATTTTTTTATTATGTAACACCTCAATCTTGTACACTTGGCAAACTTAGACCTTGGCTGTTACTCTTAACTATACACACTCCTTACTTCTACAAGACTTACATCTACTCTATCTTGTGCCCCTTGGCCTATCTCTTAGTATAACTAGTCTTATATTGATGACATAGATATCTTATCTTGTCCATAATCATTAAAATTTACTTATATTACACCTTTATAAGTTATGATCATGTACCTATTTTTCTACTCCCTAGACACTAACATCTAGGATAGATAGTAATGTCAACATTACTATTATACACTGACACAAGTGTTTATTACCCTAAAGTCATTAAATTTGCGAATGAAAGGTATCTTAATGGTCATTATAAGTGATTTAATGTGATTTATTACTCCAAAGAGATTGATATAAATACAATATCAACCCTTATTCATTCCTCACTTATGAAACCTAAAAAAGACCAAAGATACCAAGGAAATTATAAAAATTCACTCTATCAAGCATTAAATTGATCAAAGCTCCCTATTTCCATACCAATCATAGGTACTACACATATATAGGTTTGTATTATTAAAGGAGTAGCACAAGATCCCAACTTTCCAAGTTATAAGCTAGGTCATTATTGTACTTGCTTTACACACATTTCATGATTCACACACAAGCTAACACATAGGGAAGAACTAAATGAGCATGAAGATGTGTTTAGATTATTGTTCATGTAGACAATGTCTTTTGATAGTGGGGTTATTAGGGTTAACCTAACACTATATGCCCACTAACCCATTTTTTCCAAAGGTCACATTAAAGATGGAAAATTAGGATTTTATTATTTCATAAGGAGAAATAGTCTATGACCCATATTTTAATGCACCAGAGTGAAAGAAAAGTAAAACTTAGAAGCATCTAGGTGGTCACATCATATTTCACTAGACATGTCATACAAGACACTATCATCAGACTCAAATAGTAGCATCAACATAATTATCTAGTGATGATGCAACTGTCTAGATAGCCAGAGGCACCAAATCTAGAATCTAAAAACTATTCCAAAACTATCTTCCCACCTAGTTTTATCCTATTCTAGATCTAGAACTACATTATCACCAAAACAAGATAAGTACTTCTATTCTTTTTCATTTATATATCTAGACTAGTTGTACTTTTCATATTTAGACTATCTTAGCATAATAAATTTAGTGTATGCTTATATCTGAGTTTAGCATTTCATTAGCCTATTATAGATCTAATTATCACCCACATTCCATTTAATTTATATATTCTTAAACCTAAAATTAAAGTGAAAACATACCTATGCATTTCATTTTAGGGTTAAATAGCTTATTCTAATGTTAATGTAATTTTGGATTTGGAACAAATAAGTAGACTAGAAGATGGTTATGAAATAGTTATAAAATTATTATTTAGATTTTTATGAAATTATAGACACTGATGTTAGCCTTGGATAGTTGCCTTGATGCTACTATATGAACTCGATGCAAGTTTCTTATATAAAATATATGTTGGAAAAGGATGTGACCCCTGGATGCTTTTGGGTTTGTTTTTGCCTTCACTCTGGTGTATTTAGATCTAGGTTATGGACTTTTACTCCATATATTTTTTAAACCCTAGTTTTTTATCTTCATAATGACTACAAGAAAAATGGGTTAGTGGGCACATAGTGTTGAGCTAACCTCAAATACCCCTCAATCAATGAGCACTTCCTACATAGGCAACACTTTGAAGAGATATTTAGAGTGATATAGTTCTCCCCTATGTGTTGGCTTATGTGTGAATCATGTAATATGTGAAAATCAAGTAGAATAGTGACCTAGCTTATAACTTGGAAAATCAAGCTCTTAGGCTTCTCCTTAAGTAATTTAGGCCTATGTATGTGTTGTTCATATGATTGATATGAAAATAGGAGAAAATAAGGAAGATTTACTTTATTGAGTGATTGAATGCTTTTGATAGGTTACCTTGGTCTGTACTAGGTTCTATAGGTTGGGAACGAATGAGGGTTGATTTTTTATTTATATCAATCCCTTTAAAGAATTAACTTGCATTAAAACACTTAATCCAACCATTATAATACATTTCATTTAAAAATTAAATGAATTCAGGGCACTAGACACTTGCATCGAGTTAGGACATGAATTTTTATCCTAGATGTTAGTGACTAGGGGGCAAGAAAGTAGGTACATACTCAAAAATTTTAGAGGTGGAAGATAATCCATTTTTAAGCATTTTAAGCAAGATATGAGGTCTAGGTCATCAACATAAGACCAGTCATATTAAGAGATAGGCCAAGGGGTATAAAATAGAGTAGATGTGAGATTTCAAAAAGTAGTAAAGCTTAAGAACTAAGAGAAATAGTCAAGGCCTAAGTTTTCTAAGTGCACAAGACTAAGGTGATATATTATCCATAAAATAATCTCTATATTCTGCCCCTTTAATCTAGTAATCAAATTTATAGTTTAAAGGAAAGGATTGTATAATTGGGTATGTATAACACACCTTGCCTTTGCTTGAGTACAACTTGAGTGCTTTGTTAGTGACTGATATGCAACTAAGATCATGTTACAGTACATAATTAGTGTATATAATATGTAATTAAAAGTATTTAAAATGATTAAAATTGAAAGAATAAGGTTTAGGAGTGGACCTATGTATCGATGTAGCTACCTTACTTATTGGCAAGTTAATTTTAAATATGTATCATTTTAAGGCTCTAAAACTAAGATTAAGACATATATATATATATATATATATATATATATATATATATATATAAAGTGCATATATCCAAGGAGATAGAGATATTATAAGACACATGCACCCAAACTTAGAGAAAAGGTGAGTTGCCTCTCAATAGTTGAGATTAGCTCAACCATGCAACCCAATCATACTTATAACTTGGTGAACATGAGTGAAAAAAGTCACCTCATACTATCAAATTGGTAAGGATGGATGGTATAATAAATTCCAACCTAAAAATTTGAAAATATCAAGTGATTTAATCACCTTAACTATACCAAAAGCAAACCAGCTATTGTAGTACATTGGCTCCATATAGTCCAAAAAAGTCCATACTAGGTATTAGTACATAAAAGTCCATGATATGGTAATATTCCATATAAGATTTTTGAATTTTCAAACTGATTTGGATTTTGTAATATTATTTACACATTACATAGCATATGCACCTTAGATATGTCTCATGTTAAAACCATGTATAACAATGGTGCCAATATATAGAATTTTACCACAATTGTGAATTTAAATTTATAAAAATATGTGTTTTGGCCAATTTATAAACTATGTAAGTGTGGATTACATGCTTCCAAAGTATGCCCCTATTATATATGGAGAAATATAAAAATTAAAATAAGTACCAAGGTGGAGAAAATGTTTCCAAAACATGCCCCCATTGAATCTAAAAATTATGAATTTGTATAATGTATGCCTATGTGAAATGACCCCATTAAATCTAAAAACTAATGTAAGTACTAAATATTTAATAAGTGTGAAAAACATACTTCTAAAGCATGCCCCCATTAAATTTGAAACCAAATAAAATGTGAAGAACATGTCTCTATGGCATGCCCCCACTGATATGTCCCCCTTTGAGGTGAGGAAAGAATATAAACTAGCAATTACCTTACCTCAAATTGATAAGACAACCAAATAATCTATGTATGGAACCATGTAGCATATAGAAGGAGCATGTCTAGGTAAATGTACCATTGAAGTGCATAGAATAATGTGATCACATGAAGGCCTAATATGCATGATAAGGATCATGAAAACATCTAGATAGTAATAGTACAAGCTCAATAATAAAATTAAGCACATACACATGAATACTCAAAAAAAATTCAATATATAATGGTCTTAAGAGACCACAAACAAGGGGCATGTTTAAATGTCATACAATCAAAGGGACATGACTTTTTCAAATGTCCATAAAAGTAAGGATGACATATTCAAATTTTCATACAATAATAAATTACATGTTCAAATTTAAAATAAATCACACATAGGCATGGGGATAATAAATAAAATAACATATTTAAATTCTTGAATAATAAATCTAAGGCACTAGAATAAGTGCATAAAGGAAAGCATAAACAACCAACATAAAAATATCATAGTAGCTCATGGATCAAATGTGGTGGCAAAAAATATGGAGTGCATAGCATATAAAGTACCTTGTGTATGATATAATCATGGATAAAATCATGTGTAATTACATATATGAGCTCGAAACATGATAATATAAAGTGACCTTACAATGATATAACCTATGAGTATTGTGATCAAAGAGGTGGATGCCCCAATGTCCATTTAACATGAGTAGAGGGAAGGAAAAACATATAAAATAGAAATAAATCATGTTTGAATGTATGAATGTATAAAACTCAAGTAGAAGCATGACACACATGTGTTTTTAGAATTAAATGATATGTCATACTTTAACATATAACTAACCCATGGATGCCATGTATCTAATAGAATATATAGGTGTCGAAAGTGTTTTTGTATTTTTGAATTTTTTTTTAGTTTTTGGTATTTTTAGAGTTTTTTTAAGAGGTAAATTATATCCTATGATCCCATCCAAATGGTGATCATATATATCTCCCCATTATGAACCTAGTGTAATAATCTAGTGATGCTACTAAGGAGCAAGCATATGTGCAATATTTATCATTGTAATATATGTGATGCATTGTGTATATATATTAAGACTCTATGGTATTGGAGAAATTGAAAGAGTAATAAAAGTAGGGGTTTGTGGAACCCATTGTTGAATGCTCTATGGTTTCTCTAGAATAATAGCAATAGGAACAAGTGTAGGTGCTCTAAAATCTACACATAGTGTGTAGTGAATGGGGATTTCATGGAATCGACTATATGTCTTTGATGTAATGGTATCTCAAGTATTGGCTACCTAATAAAGGGTATTGATTATTTGTTACCATTTTTTGGTTGATTAACCTTGGTAGGTTTGATAGTTAATTGTCTGGGTGTAAGTTTATCTTGTTCAAGAGGATGTTCATATTGAATTATAGAAACTATAATTACCCAATTGGCATAAATGTATTTTACACACCCATGCACTATAGAAGGTACTACTTGAAATATATGGATCTAAGGCCTTCCTAATAAAATATCAAAGATGCTCATAGAAGGTATAACTAATAAGTTATTAACCACATATGCGGGACCAACCTATAAAGGTAGGTCAATCTTGCCAAGAACATTTTAGGAGGTCCCATCCAATTGATCTAGTAGAAGGATGTAAATCATTATGAGTATAACCCAAGTACATAAGTAATGTCATGTTGAAAATTTTATCACTTTCACCATTATCTATCATAACACTATGTATAGGGTGTCTATAAAGGTATGCTCAAATGAATAAAAAATGAAAATTAGAGTCATCATCCTTAATCTCATTATCATTAAAAGAAATAGAGGGTTTCTAAACCATAGGAGGTATTTTTCATGTATAAGTATCAATAATCCCATATATTTGGTACTCATAATGTGATGCAAGAGGATGTGCATTATATGTCATTTGCACTTCTAATTATTTCTTATAATGGTCTTGCAAAGGATTGTTAAATATTTTCTATTTTTGGTGTTCACCAGTTTGTGAACCTAAATCCTTAGGAGGGTTATCAAATTTAATATTTTGATTATTTATAAGGTATTATATCTTATAATTCAAGGTAAAACATTTTTTTTAGACTGTCTTGGACCCTAGTGATAATCATAATGGGCATTCACATCATATCCTCTCGGTAGAGGTATATTCATATCAATCTCTATAGGATGAAGGAGAGATATAATTTGGCACTCTATTAACCATGGGAGTAATGAAGTTGGGGACTGAGGTAAATGTGTAATTTATCTCCTTGGTGCATTAGATAAGATAAGTTTATTATGCTACTATGAAATTGTGTTAACCATGGTGGTTGTTTATTTTTTCGGCTCAAGAGGTTTTACCTTATTACTTTGTTTGATTATAAACTTGGTACTATATGTAGATGCAGTTGATGTGTTTGTTACATACTTTAGGTTATTCAATGAAATAAGATTCATTTCATGGTCTTGTACAATATTATATAAGTCTTCAAAATATTTAAAGTTCTTGAAAATAATGGACTCATGTAAAGTAGAAAACAAACTTTGCTTGAATATGTCTTGCAACTCCTTATCTACCATAAGATTGGTCATTTTAACCAACATTATATTATATCTCAAGATGTATTTAATAATAATTTCATTTTTTCCTTGTTTGATTTTGGCACTTTGAGCATAAAAAACCTTTTTGTAAATATTAATGGAAAAGTGTGCTAAAAACTAATTTTCAAGAGGTTTCAATGCTTTCATGGATTAGAGAGGTAAGTCCTAGAACCACCTCAAAGCATAGTCCTTGAGGCTTCTTATAAATAATTTGATAAAAATTTTATCATTAGAGGAATATTCAAGGTATGCCACATAAAAGGATCAAAGATGTTGTTTAGGATCACCTTTTTCATCATAAAATATGAACTTAGGTTCAGAAAAACTAGTTGGAAAATGGTGAAAATATATCTCAAGTACAAGAGGGTTATGCAACACATCTTGTGAATCAATAGCATGAGGATATTTTAAAGTGTATTTTTCAATGTTTGTAACCTTGTTCTCTAAGTTATATATATCTTGAAGGATTTTTTTAACTATAGACCTAGTGGGATTTAGGTTAGAAAGTTGAGTAGTCACCAAATGGGATGTAAACATGAATTGAGTAGTAATAAGCATTGAAAATGGTATTTTAGTTATAAAAAAATTTAATTCCATGGTAGATGTATCAATAGTAGTTTTAAGAAATAAAGGTTGTAAGACATAATTTATGCTTCCACTAGATGTAGGTTGATTGATTGGTATGGAATTAGTTGTAACTTACCTTTTAAAGACTCACTACCACTAGGTGAAGTATTCTTAATTTTATCATGTTTACTTATTTCATCTCTTGTAACATAAAAAATGCATCCATCAAACTCTTATTATTATTGAGATAAGTAATCAATTCCTCTTTATCTTCCATTTGAAAATGATTTTTTGCATTAACATTTTCCATTACTTCACAAATGAAAAATCTAGAATTTACAGCAAAGTACAACATTCAAGAAAATAAAAAAATTAGAAAACCCTAATTGACTTAGGGTTTGGAGTTAAAATATCGATTTCACCATATTTTTAACCTAAAAATGTGTTTTCTAGGTTGAGGTTACCTAGATAACTTATTAAATGGGTATATATAAATGAATAAGCACAAGGCTGATATTTGTGATCATACAAATCCAAGAAGGGAGGTTAATAACATGTTATCTTAAGAAATAAAAACTTTAATAAACACACTAACACGTACACTCTAAACCTATATATTAAAGGTGAATTTAGTTTAAAAAACACAAGTGAAAGCACAACTAAAATTCAAAATATAATAAATCATTTACCTTCCTTGAGAGCTCCAAATGCATTGTTGAGTGTCCTACTCAACTTGTGATTCAAAGAGTCTTTAGAAATGGAGGTTGTGTAGCTCCTTCTCTCCTTTGCACCACAGCTTGTGTTTTGGTTTGGCTCAATATTTTAACATTATAACACTACTAATTTTTACATTATAAAACTACTCTTCTCAAATATTTGAATTCATTTGTGCATGATAACTTTGTACCAAAATAGCTTAAAATTCAATAGGCAAGGCATTGTATTTATAGGTGTAGGAACTAACCCCAACCCAAAGTGATTCAAGGTGGAGTTTAAACATGAAATGGGTTCAAACCGAACCTAGGTGAGTCAAATATAACCCTAGTAGAGTTAATAGTTGTCAAGTAATAATTATTTTTAATGAATAGGCATGGGTCTCCAAAATATATATTTTAGGACATTTTCAAAGAATTTGACAACTCATAAATGCAATGATGAAATGCTAGGATATTTTTAATATTTGAATTTCCTTTTATAGTTATTTATTAATTTTAAATAGATAGTTCAACTAGCCATTCAATTTGGTTTATCTCGTTCACTAATTTTGATTAGCCATTTAGCTCTTTCAATATTTGATATTTGTTCATGTGCCCCACTTAATAGGTCCATAGGCCAAATTGACTATTGTGATTCCTCAAGGTTCTTAGAGATAAATGCACAAGAGGTTATGGTTGTATATGATAGGATATCCCAATTAGGGATGCCCTAATGTGATTCTGAGCTTTGATGAATGATGTGCAAGTAAATTTGAGATGTTTAGTGATTCCTAGGATTAATTTGCAATGATTGATAGGAATCAATCTGAAGTCTAGTCAAAAGCCAGTTATGGCTAGTTTTAGGTGTCTATAATAATCAAATCTATAGTAGGCTAATTATGTGCTAAACTCAAATATAAACATACACTAAATTATTTATATTGAATTATGCTAAAAATAATAAGTACAATTATGCTAGCTATAGAAATGATAAATAATTAATGTACTTAACTTGTTTTAATGTTAATACAATTTTGTATCTAGAACAAGTAGAAATTAGACTGAAAGATGATTCTAGAATAGTAGTCAAATTTTGATATGGATACTTCTAGAGTTTTAAACATTAACATTAGCCTTGGATAATTACATTGATGTTACTATCTAAACTTGATGTAAGTGTCCTATACAGAATATCTATTAGAAGAAGATGTGACCACCTAGATGATTTTAGGTTTGTCTTTGCCTTTTCTTTGGTGCATTCAGATCTAGGTCATGGATTATCACTCCTCATAAATTTATAAAACCCTAGTTTTTCATCTTCATGGTGACCCTAGCGGGAAATATATTAATGGGCACATAGTGTTGAGCTAACCCCAAAGAAATATTTATTATTGAGCACAACCAACATAGAGAATACTCTGAAGAGGGACTCAAACTGATGTAGTTCTCCCTTACATGTTGGCTTGTGTGTGAATCATGCAATATGTGCAAAGCAAGTACAATAGTGACCTAGCTTGTAACTTGTCAAATTGGGATCTAAGGTTACTCCTTCAATACTTTAGACCTATGTATGTTTTGTCCCTATGACTGATATGAAAATAAGAGAAAATAAGGAAGCTTATTTTATTGAGAGTTTGATTCGGTGCTTTTGATACGTTTCCTTAGTCTGTGTTAGGTTATGTTGGTTAGGAATGAATGAGGGTTGATCTTGTATTTATATCAATCCCTTTAGAGAAATAAATCACATTAAATCACTTAGGCTAACCATTAGGATATGTTTCATTTCTAAATTATATGACTTTAGGTCACTAGAAACTTACATCAGGTTAAGACACAAGCATCAATGTTAGTGTTTATCTTGAACATTAGTGTCTAAGTAGTAGAAAAGTAGGTACAGACTCAGAACTTGTAGAGGTCAAAGATAAGTAAGTTTTAAGCATTATGGGTAAGATAAGAGGTCTAGTTAATCAACATAATATGGTAGGATTAAGAGATAATCCAAGTGGCACAATATAGAGTAGATGCGAGACTCTAAAAAGCAAGAAAGGTCTAGAACTAAGAAAAACAACCAAGGTTTGAATTTACCAAGTGTAAAAGACTAACATGTTCTATTATCCATAAACTAGCATCTATAATTACACTAATTATACATGACTTGATTTAACTCATACTATTTAGATTATTATTTCATTAGATATTGTATATTGTTGTATGTGATGATGACATATGTTGATTGTGTAGATTAATCTTGTTTATTAAATGCATGATTGACATTGTTGTGTAATACATAATATGATTTTTGTTTGTTTATAAATTATGTAACTCTTATTTATTTTATATTTAAATTTGATTTTGTGTGGCATTTTATTGTGCATTACATGTATCCCTATTCTTGTGTTGACATTTGATTGTAGATTATGTGTGGTTCATCTTATGTGACATTTGATTGTCCATTGTGTATGATTTTTGTCTTATGTGACATTGAGTGTGATTGTGTTACTTTATTATGTGTGCATCATGGCCATGACATTGTGTGTGACTCTTTAACTTTATTTGATATGTGTGGATAAATCTAGGATTGTATATTTATCTTATTGTGTTGTGATCAATACTACACATTCATCTTCTTATCAACAGTTGCATGATACATATTATGCACCTTTTGCATAGTTATTATTCAATTTATGGATGTTCATTGTTATTTTTACTATTCACTATACTTCTCACATATATATATATATATGTATATATATATATCTTGGCATGACACTTGTATGCCTCAAGATGCATTTTTCATATATATTCAAATGATTTACTCTTATTATGATGACATACTCTCCATATGTTAGTACATGTTTTACATTACGTATATATTTTTTATATATAACATGATCCATATAACTCCTTGTTTTGAGATAAGTAATTCATAGGCTACATCCTTCACCTCAAAAGGGGGACATATATAATGGATTGTTGTTTAACCATAAATTAGATATGTGGGGGTATATCCTACCTTGGTTGTATAGAAGGGTTAAGAATATATAATGGCATTTCACAAGGGTGATAATCAGATCTACAACAAGCCAATTGAGTGTTAAACTCAAAGATAAGCATATACTAAATTTATTATGCTGAGTATAGGATAGTTATACAAATTACAACTAAGTTATGCATGGAAATGGAAAATAAGTGATATACTTAGCTTGTTTTTATGCTAACATAGTGTTAGATCTAGAACATGTAGAAAATAGTCTAGAAGATGATCCTAGAACAGTCATCAAATTCTAGATCTAATTTTTCTAGGGCTCTAGACACTAATATCAATCTGGGATAGTTGTGTTGATGCTATTGTTTAAACTTCAACATAAGTGACTTATATGTAATACATATTGGAAAAGGATGTGACCACTTAGATGCTTTTGGTTTGACTTTTCCTTCATTCTAGAGCATTCAGATCTAGATCATGGACTATCACTCCTCATGAAATTGTAAAACCCTAGTTATTCATCTTCATAATGACCTTGGTAAAAAATGGGTTAGTGTGCACATGATGTTGAGCTGATCCCAAATACCCCACTATTATTGGGTGTTTCTTATATAGCCAATACTTTAGAATAGGGCCTTAGGCTCATAAAATGTCTTGGCTTGTGTGTGAATCATTCAATATATGGAAATTAAGTACAATAATGACCTAGTGTTTTATTATTTTTAAGAAACTAGGGTATAGTTCCTACATAATAAAGGGTATAGAATAAGGGAAAAAATCCAATCAAATATGGTAAAATATAGGTTTTGGATAATTTAATAAAATTAAATTTCATAGGGAGAGAGATAAACTTATCTTGAAAAATGGACTAAAATAAATGATTCAAGAGTCATAAATTATGGTGCAAGACTAGGACATTATTATAAATTAGGATCTAGTCTTCATTTTTTGATTGGACAAGAGTGTCAAAATAAGACACTAATGGCATCGATGTTATATTCCACTCCTACCGTTATTGTTTAAGAGACCTTATCTTTTTGGGTTTTATTTTTGGTATTTTTGTGACCATATTTGTGAAGTTTTAGAGGCTAAAATTCAATAGTGCTCATTGTAGATCCTTTTTAATCGACAAACCCTATATTTATCTACATGCTTGTAAAAAACAAATGCATTAAAATTAAAAAGGAGAAAAAATAGGTTAGGGTAAGAATGATTTCATGATATAGAACCCTTTCTATCCTAATCTCTACCTATATTAACCCTCAAGCTAAGGTCTTAGATCAAATGTAATTCTCCTTTGGGGAACGTGCATAATCAATGTACATAGTAGATGCAAGAATGACTTTCACTTAGGCCCTTCCTTGATCAAGCATGCAAGTCTAATGTGTGATGTGAAATGTTGAGCTATAGACTAATTTTTTTATTATCTAATGTGCCAAAGTAGTAAGTGTTAGATATATAATGTCTTGTGTAGTCATTTATATAAAAGACTCTTTATTTTTAATTTGGGAGCTTTATTTACATTTGGCCAACATTGGGAAACTTAAGGATGAAGCTAAGAAATGGGTTGTGACTTATTAGGAAAAATAAACTGACTGTTGGAGCTCAAAATAACCTTGGAAAAGAGTGCCAAAAGTGGTCACTAGTGGCACTGGCACTGTATTCCAAGTCCAACGTTCCTATCCTACAAGCTAAGGACATGGGGGGATGGAAAGAGCACAAAAAATTTGACCTAGCTAAGGTAGAATGACTATTTGAAAGGCTTGGGATGAATAAGAATAGGGAAAAAAAGTGATTCAAACATGAAATAAGACCAAGATGATTAAAACAAAAGACATGGTTAAATGTGAACAAAGCTCATATTCTCTAGTCAGAGTCTCTTAAGAATGGATTGTGAAAAGACATAATATGTGTGGTTTCTTGACCAATTTATGGTGTATACATTTGGCCCCTTTTAATCCATTGATGCAATGAAATGAAGTACTAGATTAAAATAAAGAAAATAAATTATGTACCTGAACCTACCTTCATGGAGATAAATGTGTTGCAAAAGGGTCCAACTCACTTCTTAGTCAGGGAAGTGGATGGAGAGTTGAATAGTGATTAGAGAAATAAAGAATCCATTAAATAGATACCCCTTGTACTTAACCTGGAAGTGAAATTTGTATAACATGGAGAAGGAGGGTAATACTTTTACCCTATACTAAATTTGACTGGAATGAGAAATGCTTGGAGGCCTAAAACCAATGTCTACCCTCTATCCCACATAAACTTATGTAATTTATAATGTGTGTATAGAGTATGTATGCTATGAAAATCAAAATATATCATGCCCCCACTCTCAATATCTGAACTGGAACTAAGAAATGCTTAAAGGCCCAAGACTAATGTATGTCCTCTATCCCAGATAAACTCTTATAATCTAGAAGGTACATATAGAATCTATATGCTATGAAAAGTAAAATCTATCATGCACCCACTTTGAATATCTAAATTGGAACTGAGAAATGCTCAGAAGCCCAAAACCAATGTCTATCCTCTATCCCACACAAACTCATGTAGTTTGGGTCTTATAATGGACCAACCACTACAAATGGCTATGCGGTCCAACCTAGTGATAATCTAGCTACAACTAGGTGTAATTTTTAATTTTGGTAAATATGTGAGAAGATAATGGCATGTCTTTCCATTCCAATCTATATAATCCTGGATGATGAAGAACATGAACATTTGTGCCATACCCCCAAATCTGGTATGTGAGTGATGCATGTGTATAATTTGGTAATTTGTATAACTACATATGATATGACCTATCATGGCATCCCCATGTGCAAAACTAGAGATCCAAACATTTTTCCCTACACTATGCCTATAATCTATTATCTAGTATTATAACTATGTCATAATGTATGAATCTATATGTGTGAGACATGTAGTAATGTACATGACCCTAAATCTAATATCTGAGTCTAAATCTATATTGAAGTCACTATGAATCAATATAATCTAAACCACTATAGCTAAATATTTTGTGTATCTATAAACTAAAGGTGTATTCCTCTGAATGTCCTACGTAATGTTGAGTGACCCATGTAATCTGAATCACTATATATTTTGACCAATCTGAGCTAAATTTGATAATCTAAATACTACAAGTGTAAAAACCATGTTGATGACCCATGTAGTCTGAATAACTATATATTTCAATTTATCTAATTTGAATTTGATAATCTGACTGTTAGAGGTGTAAAAACCATGGTGTATCTACTTATAAGAGTGGATAGGCATAATGGGTAAGTGTAGGAATAGATATAGCAGGAATGATGCCCCCTTTTGGGGAGAGGGACAATATCTATGATAGAGGAGGTTGATTCAAAATTGATTATTAGTGGCAAAAGTAGAAATAAGGTTGGCATGTTGTGAGGAGATTGAAATTTTGTTTGATTGATTAGGCTAAGGTATTTTAAAGTTGAAAGATATTTTGATTGGTTAGGACCAAGTTGTATGTATGGATATACAAGAGGTATAGATATGTGTATGCTATAGTAGGTAGATGATGTAGTAAGAGATCAAGGCTTGTGTGATGTCTAAGGTATCATTGTCATGATTCCATGGAACAAAATGGTGTGTAAAATAAAGCTATGGGGTTCTACTTATGGTCAAAATAGTATTTTTTTTGTATGAGAAAGTTGTTTGATATAGGAAATTGGATTGATTCTTAATTCATTTACGCATTGACTAGGTTTAGATTTGGAGCTCTTGATTGAGAGATATACCAAAGAGACCATCACCTACCATGACCTATTTTAAGCAGTTGGTAGCCTAGGTAGAGGTTGGTGGTGATGTTACCTAGGTAAGTAACCTTAATTTTCCTATTTAAAAGCCTATTTTTAACATTTTTGAGTTTTTTTAAGTAGCACAAATAAAAATTGACTAGTTTTAGTGCTCCTATCTGGGTGTCATGCTCCTATCCAATGTTCAACATTATTGTCTAGGTTTTAGTGTTATTGTCTAGCATTAGTTTCCTTTCTATAGGATTATTATCGACTAGGGAAAGATTTTTGATTTTTTAATTTATTATTTGTTATTGCATATCTTAGCCATTTTCTTTGGCATGGTTGACTGACATATATGTTATTTGTTGGTGTTTTTTAGGGTGATATATAAATGAGGGAGTTCTATAGAGGTTAGGTGATGGAGACATTGAGGCTATTGCCTTTTTATACTAATGAGAGAGTTATGATGGATAGGACAAGGCTAGGTCATGTGTGTGACCTAAGAACTATGCAGTGGGATAGGTATCTAATTACTACCTTATGTGAGAGGTAGAATGTAGACACATTTACTTTTTGGCTACCTATAGGGGAGATTACTATGACTTTGGAGGATTTGTATCACATTTTGCATTTACTGATTAGTGAACAATGCATGACATTATAGGATGACATGGGTGTTGATGTTATTAACATGAATACTTGTATTTTGTTGATGCACCTTCAAGTATACATCAAAGAGGCAATGATAGTGATGTGCTACTATTAGTTATATTATAGTCTAGAGTTTTGCATTTATGGAAGTGGTTGGCCATGTTGTTGGCTTTATTTGTTGTTGTGTATGGGAGTGGGATGTTGATTCCATATAGGATGAATAAGATCATTCATAATGTAGAGGTGTATGGTACTATGTTCTCATAGGGTAGGACTATACTTTCCCACCTATATAGGGATCTTTATAGGTTTATATAGGAGGTATTCAATGGTGGTGTGAGTGCAGCTACTTTATTACACTATTGGGCTTATGAGCACATTATAGTTATGCATCTGATTAGGTTACTTAGGCTAGAGTGGGCACATCCATGGCCATTTGGGGAGTATTGGATGAGTATATTGGTTATGCAGAGTATGGACATGGGTGAGGAGTGCATGGGCACTAGTGAGGGTAGGAGCTTGTGTGAGGCTTACTAAGGTTGAGTTAGCACCATTACCTTTGGATGCACAAGACATGGCTATAGATATTCTTGATGTAGATGATTTTGTATGTATAGAGGAATATACCACATAGGAATTAGTGGGCTCCATTATATCTTATTGATGGATGGGATGCTCTCAAGTATGAGGATCCTATGTCGATCCAAATGATGGGAGGTAAGTATAAATAAATGTTTGAATTATGTACAAGTTTTTTCTTGTTTAGTTTGATTTGAAATTATATATCTAATGTAGTATTTTAATTTGTGTGCAGATAGAGTGGGAGGTGCTCAGGATGAATCACAAGTTGGGGTAGGAAGTGGAGATGATTTCTAGGAGACCATCATTAAATCAACACCCCGAGAGCTCACATGACATGTTCTTGATGATGTGGTAGAGGAGGGTTTGATAGAGTGAACACTAGTGTCAACTAATGTTTATGCTCATTTATTTGATAGAGATGTTATATTGATAGTTGCATATGTTAGAGCAGTGAGAGAGAGAGAGAGATGTTTTGAGAACTAAGCTAGATAGGCATAGGATGCCCCCACTCGATTATGGATTGGTGAGTATGAGGATTATAGATGAGTATACAAATCTTCATAAGTAATATGCAGACTTGTGTGAGGAGTATGGTTGCCTATTAGAGTGAGAGAGTCATCATAAGAGGTATTTATAATTTTGAGGAGGTGTGGGGACATCAAGTGTAAGAGTCGATTATGGGACTAGTACTGGTGGGGAGAGGGATACTGAGAGTGAGGGCATGATGCCCATTGATAATCAATTATATCTTGATATGATGTATATGTTTTGAAAACTTTGTTATATATATGGATATTATTTTGACTTCGATTCATGTATACTATGTTATGGTTTTAGAATATATTGGTATATTAATTTATAAATGGTTGATTAGAAATAGTTGATTTGATATTAATGTTAAGTTTGTATATGTTTTGGTAAAATTTTGTTTGGGACATGATTTGATTATTCATTATATGTTCCGATGTGATGTTTAGGTCTGATTTGTAATCATATGTAATAAAATAACTTTATTTGTTTTGTGATTTGTAAATTGATTTGGTAAAGTGAATTGGTTTAGAATTGGATTAAAAAATAGGATATTGGTAAGGTTTGGATCTGGATAATTTTTTTTGGTTGGAGATGGTTATTTGGAATGAGGAATATTAGTTGTTAGTAGGAGGGTATGTAAGAGTGCATTTTATTCTCAATTCCCCTAGAGTGGCTCAAGAATAAAAAGGTTGGTTCTTTGGCTCCATCATTGCCTTGCTAAGTGAAGCTATGTAATCATGAATTTACTAATCAATGTTAGGACTATATGTCCAATCCCTCTAAGTAGGTGGCTCAAGAATAAAAAGGATAGCTAGTCCTTTGGCTCCATCATTACCCTATTAAGTGAAGCTATGAACTGATGTTGGTATGAATATGTGTCATATCACTCTATGTCGTATCACTATCTGAACCCTGACAGCCAACTAAATAAGTGCCCATACTACTCATGATATGTAGGAATATGCTTTGTATCTAATACTATCTACTATGTACTAAATGTAGTTGTACATGGATATTCTACAAAATGTAACTTTATTAGACATGCCATGAAAAATGTATGCTATGAAGAAATCCAATCTATCTATAATCATATACCATGTGGCCTATGTTGTGATGTGTATGACTAAGAAATAGATCAAGATGGAGCTAAAACCTTTGATGGGGGCTCATTTAATCTCAATCATAGTGAGTTGTTACATGAAATAGGTCCCTAAAAATCTATCCAAAGTGAATATCTCTCTGGAGCAATACTCTGTGATGTAGGTTCATTTAATCTTAACTGTAACAAATTGTGATGTGAGATAGGACCTAGAAAATTTGGTCATAGTGAGTATTTCTCTTGAATGGTAATGTGTTTTAGTGCCTATGACTCTATTGGATATGTATATATAACTACACTATGTACTCCTTGGACTATAGTGTTATATGTAGGTTGTTCTCATTGGACTAGTTTCCAAACCTTCTGAATAGGTGGAATAAGAGATCTCATGTGAGGCTCTATCGTAGAACCCACATTACTCTCACAATGAGTGATTGATGATTCCTATAAAGGAATGTCCTAGGATGACTCAGTCATGGAAGAATGAGGTATAAGGTTCCTGATAGAGGAAATCTTGGTGCCCCTATGTAAATTCTATGATGCCATTATCAACACATCTATTAATGCAATCTTTGAGTCCATAATAATCATTATATTTGTGTCTATGGATATGATGATAGTTATAAAAGGGATGATGTGTCTATTTCTATAGGATATGTGGATCTCATTGATGAGTAGAAGGCAATGTGATTAACCATCTAATAGTGTTGATAATATGACACATGAGCTTTCTTGCTTTGAATTAAATTATAGTGGTGCCTTGTTATTATTTTTCATATTGCATACTATGGGTTATGCTTTGAAAACTAGCTCTTTATTCTTAACTGGTTAATTTTCTATTTTTGGTCTCTTAACTTGTTTATGACATGGTGGATGCTAGATATTAGGAGGTGTAGGTACTGTTGTGAAATTTATCATGATCTGATTGATTGAATCTACCTCAATTAATCCCAATTTCTTTTTCAAATCTAGAACTGTATAGCATAAGTGCCTGAAAGAAGACTCTATCTAATATAGTATATTCTTGAGGAGAGGTTGGTGAATCCCCTTAAAAAAGATATGTTGAATTTATAAATCCATTGGTTTATATATCAATCTTAGCATGTGATTCTTGAATCGAAAGATATACTCACTAGCTAGCTCTGAAGTATTTTGATGTAATGTGGTAAGTTTCTCATATGTAACATGAGGACCCATGTTTTTTATGTAATATCTAATAAATTCCTCCTCTAAGTCATCATATGTGTGTAAGGAACGAGTAGATGAAAGAACCAATTTTGTGCTTCCCCCACTAATTTTTGCTAGAATAACTTTAGTAGAATCAAATGACTCGCATGAGATGGCAAAGCCTTTTGAAAGGCTTGAAGGTGAATGAATGAATCTCTAGCTTTTATTAATTTCTTCAGAAGGGGATTACCATGTTAATCATTGGAATCCATCCAAGACTTATAAGACTTTTTTTCTAAGGTAAGGAGATGTACTTGGTGTTGTAATTCACCAACTACATGAATCAAAGATATAATCTCCTGGGATGGTACATTATTATCTTTAAGTGGTTCATTTAAACGTTGAATTTGATCATTAATTTTAGTCATGGGAATGTTACATTGAGAAATTAGATCATAGAGAGGGGGTGTGCTCACTTGAACCTTGGAAGTAATGGTAATTTGGACCTTACTAGAGGGATGTGGGCTAATATTCTCTTTAGGTAAAGAGTTATAATTGGGTTCTAGTGTAGTGAGGGGTGTCTTGGGAGATTCATTGGTATTTTTATGTTTTAATGAATCACATTCTAATTGAGTAGAATATGTGATGTTATCATTAACATGTGCATTATTTTAAATAGAATCATACATAGAGGTAAAAACAACATTTGGTAATGCATTATGTTTGAGAGGAGTGAGAGAAGAGTTAGAAACATGAGATGCATTTTCTTCTTCACTATGTACATAATAATCATCATTATTCCATGAATTATCATATTTGAAATATTGTTAATAATCTCTCTCATTTTTATATTCATTTGCATGTTCACTATCATATTCATTATCACTTCCATTGTCACTAGGGAGAGGTGTAAGAGAAAAATTTAATTTTTATCTAATATGCAATAAATTATCATGTGAAATTTGAATATTATGTGTATCGATGTTATCCATGGATGGAGTGTAAGAATTATTTTCATTTGTAATATGATAATTAAGAGAAGAAGAGTTTTTATTTAGACATTCTTTTGATAAAGTAGAGTTAGAAACATGATATTGATCTTTTGAACTATGCATTGGCAATTTGATTCTATTGCTTTTATATTGTTGTATTTTGAACATAGAAGTAGCACAAGAGAGAGAAATATTAGGTTCACACGGAATCAAATTATCACCAATAAGAGGTTTAATTGGAAATGCATTACTAATTTATTCATTGGTGTACTGTGCATAGGAGAATGAGATGAAAAATACCTTTCCCATTTTCCAAAATTATTTTCTTTAGAAGAGGGAATAAAAGAGATTGGTTTGAGAGAAGAAGATATTTCTACATTTTCTTCACTATCACTTTCACATGTATCATCATATTCCTCATTAAAAAAATAGTAATTATCTTCATTATAAATGAAATCATTTTCCACATTTTTAGCTAATGTGTAATTTCACAAATTTGTCCATTCATTGTCATGATTATGAGAGAAAATTAGAAATTATTCTATGGGATGAGAGGAAAGAAGTGCCTTAGTGGCCATTTTATTTCTTTGACCAAAGATAATATGTAAAAGTACTATTAAGAAAATAAATGCAAAATGAACTACTAACATAAATATTTTGAAAATATTTTTGATAATCAAATCAATTTACAAAAATTTCAAAATATTTTTCTAAAAATTGCAAGGAAGGCTTAGGGTTTGAGGGCCTAGTTTGAAATTCTAGGGTTTTGAGCTAGGGTTTTAGAATTTTTGAAAATTATGCAATAATTTAAATTCTAAAAATAATTTTGAATATAATTAATGCATAAAAATTTATACAAAAATCAAAAATTTGAAAATTAAATTTGAAGGAAAAACCTGAAGTGTACCCAGGGTTTTAGATTTTTCAAAGTTGGGTTCACCAAATGTTTTATTATTTTTTGGAAACTGAGGTCTAGTTCCTATATAATAAATGGTCTAGAATAAGGGGGAAAATCCAATCAAATATATTAAAATATAGGTTTCGGATAATTTAATCAAATTAAATTGCATAGGGAGAGAGGTAAACTTATCTTGAAAAATGGACTAAAATTAATTATTCAAGAGATGGAAATTGTGGTGTAGGATTGGGACACTATCAAAAATTAGGATTTGGTCCTCATTTTTTAATTAGATAGGAGCACTGAAATAGGACACTAATGGCACCAATGTTATAGTCCACTCCTACCATTGTTGTCTATGAGACTTGAGCTTTCTAGGTTTTGTTTATAATGTCTATGTGACCCTACCTATGAATTTTTGGAGGGTAGAAGTCAATATATCTCATTATAAATCCATTTCAATCTCCAAACCTTATATTTATCTACACACATGCAAATAATAAATGCATCAAAAGTAAAAAGGAGAAAAACTAGGTTAGGGGAAGAATGATCACACGATCTAGAAACCCTAATATCCTGATCACTACCTACATTAACCCTCAAGATAGGGTCTTAGATAAAATTTAGTTCTCCCTTAGGGAACATGCATCTTCA
Source organism: Torreya grandis (assembly GCA_037957365.1). Classification (NCBI taxonomy): domain Eukaryota; kingdom Viridiplantae; phylum Streptophyta; class Pinopsida; order Cupressales; family Taxaceae; genus Torreya; species Torreya grandis. The sequence continues at coordinate 1,809,050 of JARHVA010003700.1, read as the reverse complement.
ATGTACATGGTAGATGCAAAATGATTTTTGCCTAGGTTCTTCCTTGATCAAGCATGCATGTCTAATGTGTGATGCAAAATGTTGAGCTATACTAATGATTGATTTTTCTATTATCTAATGTAATAAAGTAGTAAGTTATAGATATAAAATTCCTTATGTATTCATTTATATATGAGACTCTTTATTTTGAATTTAAGATCTTTATTTGCATTTGGCTGACATTGAGAAACTTAAGGACGAAGTTAAGAAATGGGTTGGGACTTATTAAGCAAAATAAATTGACCATTGGAGCTAAAAATGGCCTTAGATAGGAGCATCACAAGTGGACACTAGTGGCATCGGTGCTATAGTATAATTCTACCACTCCTATCTTACAAGATAAGGACCTGGGTGATGGAAAGAGTAAAGAAAATTTGACCTGGCTAAGGTGGAATGACTATTTGAAAGGCTTGGGATGATTGAGAATAGGGAAAAAATAATAATTAGAGCATGAAACAAGACCAATATGACTAAAATGAAAGATGTGGCTTAATGTGAACAAAGTTCATATTCTCCAGTCAGAGTCTCTTATAAAAGGATTGTGAAAAGACATGATGTGTGGTTTCTTGACCAATTTTAGGGTGTATACACCTAGCTTATAACTTGGAAAACCAAGTTCTTATACTAATCATTTAGTAATTTAGATATTTATATGTCTTTTACCTATAATTGGTATGTAAATAAGGAATCTTTGTTTAATTAATTTCTTGATAGAGTGATTTGATAAGTTGCCTTAGTCTCTTTTGTATTTTACTAGGTATTGCCTAGGTGAGCAATGATGAGGGTTGATCTTATATTTATATCAATCCCTTCGGAGTAATAATCAGATTAAATCACTTAGGATGACCATTAGGATACATTTTATTTATAAAATAGATGACTTTAGGGCACTAGACACTTATGTTAGGTTAGAGCACTAGTGTTTGTCTCAGACATTAGTGTCCAAGGAGCAAGAAATTAGGTACATGTTAAAAACTTGAAAAGAAAGAGGATAAGTACACTTTAATCATTATGGGAAAGATAAAAGGCCTAGGTCATCAACACAAGACTGGTCAAACTAAGAAATATATGCTAAGGGGAATAAGATATAGTAGATGTGAGACTTAAAGAAGAAAGAAAGGTATAGAACGAAGAGGAATAACCAGGGTCTAAGTTTACAAAGTATACAAGATTGAGGTGCTATATAATCCATAAATATTTTTTACATTTTTTGCCCCCTTTGATCTAGTAATGAAATTATTAGTTTAAAATAAAGGAATGCATACCTCAGTGTGTATAACACACCTTACCTTTATGTGTGCCCAACTTGAGTGTTTTGTTAGTGACTAAATTTCAAACAAGATAATTTTACAGTATATAATCAGTGCATATAATCTGGGTTGAAAATATTTGAAATAGATTGATATTGAAAGAGTAAGGTTGAGGAGTACATATGTGTGTTAATGTAACTACCTTGCCTATTGGCAAGTTGATTCAAAAAATATGTATCAATGTAAGGCTCTAAGATTGAGATTAAGAAAAATATAAATAAATATTGAAAGTGTATATATCTAATTAAAGAGAGAGATATATATATTGGAAGGCACATGCCCACAACATTTGCCACTAGCAATTCAGACTAGCTCAACCATGCAACCTAATGATACTTATAATTTGGTGCCCCCACTATAATATATATATGTTAAATATTGAATAAGTGTGGATAACATGCTTCTAAATCATTACCCCACTAAATCTAAAACTTTGAATATGTGGAATCCATGTCTCTATGACATGCCCCTACTAAATCTTAAAAAAATGTGTCAATTATGGAAGCCTGTCAGGAATCTAGAACAACAAACATGCTCTGATCCCACTTGTCAGGATGCGAAACCGGAAACATACAATTGATTACCAAACTTCAAACAACTTAATATGTGGAAATAAACCAGATTCACCAAGTAACTAGAATTCAGAATAACATAGCATATGAGAGACAATACACAACTTGTATTAACACTTTATACAGAAAAGAATACAATAAAGAAGATGCCACTTCTTCTCCACCACCTTACAGAGGTTTCCCACACCTCAAGTGAATAGTACTTCTTCTCCCCAAAGCTCTCCCTCTCACAGGTCACAACACCCAACTCAAATACAGAGTTGGTGTTCACCTCCCATGCTCCACGCATAACACAAGTGCTCCACACACTCCACAAGCACTCCACGTGCTCCACAAGTACTCAAGGTACTTCAAGTAGATCTCCCATGAACCTGCAATAACCTGAAATTCAACAGACCATACTTATGGAAGGAACTTCCTTGCCTTCCTCTCTTGCTCTATCCGAGTACACACCTGTACTCCAAGTAGATCCTGCCTGATACTGCTCCCTATTGTGTTGCTGTCTGTATGACCTTGCACACCTTCAAATCAAACAATGGTTCTGCTCCCCTGTAAACCTCGACCTTGCATACACATACACCTGTAGATCAACGATCTTACTTACCATGTAGATCTCCTATATAGGCCATGCAACTGTGACCAAGATCCTACACTCTTGAAGAACCCAGCTGGCTCTCCAATCCAGCACCAACACACCTGGTACTATGGCACTAGGAGGAACGCACCATTGCTCTACCTCACACACAGAAGGAGCTTATAATTATGCTCTCTTACTCCCTAGCACACTTTTCCAATACAACCATGAGTCTATTATATAGATCTCATCCAAACAATAATTAGACATCTAATTACAATAATTAGATCCGCAGCTCTCAGTCTAAAATTAGATCTCTTCATGCAAACACTTGGTTCGTTAGCTAACTGCCCGTAAATAGCTCGCAGTCGAACCACACAGGCGACCGACGTCGGTCCCTGTCTGCTTGGAGGTGACCAACGTCGGCCGATGTATGACCGATGTCGGTTGCTTCCCTTTGCTATCCTGCCAACGTCGACTGATCAGACTGACCCCAACTTCTCTGCAACTCAGCAACCTTCAGCAACCTCCTCTCCTGTTTGCATCAGTGAAGCTTTTAGCTCCACAATCCTAACAATGCCCCTACTAAATCTTAAAAAAATGTGTCAATTATGGAAGCCATGCCTCTATGACATGCCCCCTCTTTTGAGGTGAGGTAAGAATAAAAATTAGTATCTACCTCACCTCAAAAGGATAAAAAAATTATATATTTTTTTAATAGAACCATGTAGCATATAAAAGTACATGTCTAGATAGATGTAGCATTGAAACACATAGAACAATCCCATTAAGGCGTAGAAGGGATAGCCAATGTGCAACATCATTAAGATCAAATATGTAAGTATTATTTAAGGATAAAATAAAGATCTATGGGGGTTTATTTTGAATAAATGGCTTAAAATTTTGAGTATTTGTGTATGAAAAATCAACCACACCATAGGTTGGAGATTCTTTTTTGGAAATTGATGTTTCTTGTTTGTTTTCATTATTGGTAACATGTGGGATATAAACTAGAAAAACATTGCACATATTATCTTTCTCATTATAAAAATATATATTTTAATCATTCTTTAGCATTACCATTTAGGATTATTCTTTCAAAATTTCTTACTTTGGATCATTCTTTAGAATATTTGATATATCTTTTGAAGAATTTAAAACACTAAAAATTTACACATCATGTGAAGGCTCATCCACATTTAATGATGTATCATTTGAATATTTAGGTAGATTTGGAAAAGTCTTTTACTTTTATTTGATAAGATATTTTGGTACCCATTTTTGTTAATTTGACATCTTTACTTTGGGATAATTTATCTTTTGTATCTTTATTTTCAATGCAAAACAATAATCAGTATGGTGACCATGCATTTTGTGATACGCACATTAATATTTAGATTTTCATATAGGATGCATAGGAGGAAATTTGATAACATTTTTTCTAAGTATCTCCCTTAAAATCTTACTTGACCTCTTGATAGGATTTCGATCACTTATAAAATCTTTGTCATTAGGTGACTTTGGTTATGGCTTCCACTATTGATTTTTATTAGGCACATAATTTGTATGCGAAGATGTAAACACATGGTTCACACTAGCATAATGTGGATTCTTTGTATATGAAATATGATTTTTTAATAAACTTATATTTTAATTTAGAGACCAATTTTGCTTTTGTAACTCATGTATTAACTTTCTCGTATTAGTGATTTGATCTTCTAGGGCTTCACAAACACAAACCCTATGTATTTCAGATTGATTACCTTCATTTGAAACTATAGGGTTTGAAACCTTATCCCTTGAATAAGTGATAACCTAGATATGGTTATAGGTATGAGATATATCACCCTATTTAGGGTTAGAAGGATCAAGAGCTCTTTTGTATCTATTTAAAATGTCCCAAAAACTGATATTTTAATAAGATACACAAGATAAACAAATACCAAGGAGCAATCATTCATTACAATAAGGATTCCTCAATTTTAGGCTATTGGATAAGTTTTTTTAAAATATGAGATATTTTTTTTAAGAAAAATAGGAAATGAGATGAACCCATAAAAAAAGGGAAATAAAAGTACATGTACGGCTTGTAGCTCTAAATTTACTAAAAATAGTAAATTGACAAATTTAAATGATCTATACAATATTTAGAAAAAATAGGTTTATATATATATATATATATATATATATAATAAACCTTTTAATAATTTTAAAATTATCTATTATGAAATAGAAACATGCGAAACAATGCGGGATGCTTCACAGGTAAAACCCTAAAATATTCCGAATAAATAATCAATAATTACAATAAATATGGAATATTTTTTAGAGATATGAGAGAGGTTTTTAAATAAAATATGATTTTTTATGAAACCAATAAATTAATTACAAAATAATTACACCATTCACCTTGTATGCCAATATTTACTAAAAATAGTAAATTGAAAAATCCATACCAAATTTTGGCAAATAAAAAGAGGTTTTTGAAAATACCAACCTGGTTAGAAAATCCCTATGAGAAATTTTAAATTGAACTTATCTAGAATATGAAATATGCCAATCAAGGAATGATCCACTTGAAATCATATACACACAAATACCTTGTGACTAGAGGAAGTAAAACCCTAGGGTAAACCTTCATATCTAAAAATTTATTATAACAAGTTTAAACCCTAAGAGGCTTTTAAGCCCTAGATTATAAAATGTTTTCATTCGCATGGATTAGTTTCACCAAATGTTTAACCCTGAATTGTATATGGGGGTTATATCCTATGTTAGTAGTATATTAGGGTTAATAATATAAAAATGATAATGCATAAGGGTGATAATCAAATACATAATAAGATAATTGAGTGTTAAACTTGAATATAAGCATACACTAAATTTATTATGCTTATATACTAAATGTAAAAAGTACAACTAAGTTATGTATGGAATTGACAAAGAAGTGATATATTTAGATGGTTCTAATGATAACATAGTGTTGGATCTAAAATAAGTTGAAAAGAGTCTCGAATATGATCTTGGAATAGTCATCAGATTATAGATTTTACACTTTTAAATCTCTGAACACTAATGTCATCTTGGGATGATTACATCGGTGCTACTATCTGGGCTCAATGAAAAATCCTGTATAGAATACCTGTTGGGAAAGATACAACCACCTGGATGCTTCGAGGTTTTACTTTGACTTCACTCTAGTGAATTTAGATATGGGTCATGGACTATCACTCCTCATGAAATTACAAAACCCTAGTTCTTCATCTTAATAATAACCTTTGGGGAAAATGGTTTAGTGGGCACACAATGTCAAACTAACCCCAAAGACCCTATTATTAGTGGGTATTGCCTACATAGGTAATACTCTATAAGAGGGCCTCAGACTCATGTAGTTCTCCCCCACATGTTAGCTTGTGTATGAATCATATAATATGTAGAAAATAAGTACAATGGTGACCTAGTCTATAACTTGGAAAATTAGGCTCTTGAACTATTATTTTAGTACTTTAGACCTATAGATGTGTTATATATATAATTAGTATGGAAATAGGGAAGCTTTATTCAATTGAATACCTGATAGAGTGCTTTTGATAAGTTTCATTTGTATCTTTATTCTTTTGATAGGTATTGGCCAAGTGAGGAATGAATAAGGGTTGATATTGTATTTATATCAATCCTTTGGAGTAATACTCACATTAAAACACTTAGGCCAACCATTATGATACATTTTATTTACAAAATAGATGAATTTAAGGCACTAGACACTTGTATCAAGTTAGGACACTAATGTCAATGCTAGTGTCTATCCTAGACATTAGTGTCTAAGGACCATAAAAGTAGGTTCAAGTTTTAGAACTTGTAGATATGGAATATTAGCATATTTTTAGAATTTTGGGCAAGATATAAAGCCTAGGTCATCAATATCATATTGGTCAATATAATATATGTAGGCCAAGGGGCACAACATAAAGTATATGTAAGACTTTTAGAAGAAGGAAAGATCTAAAACTAGTAGGAAAAACCAAGGTCTAAGTTTGGTAAGTGTACAAGACTGAGGTGTTATATAATCTATAAATATCATCTACACTTGTCTTAGAAACTAAGCCTTCATAATTAGATATTTTAGATTTTGGGCACATATAACTTCATAATGGTACAATATTTCACAATTTATTATAGGTTTTACTCATATTATGATAGGTTTGGCACATAATTGGGGGCATATGTAGGGCATGTGTCATAATTTTATATGATTATGAGTGGCATTTCATAAATTCCACAAGATTGTTATACATATTACATGATTCAAATTACATAGGTTGTCATATTGGGGGCATATATAAATTAAATGTTCATAGTTTCACACATATAATTATACTTTAACACAAGTTATTAGACTCAAATTACATAGGTTATTGGCTTGAGAACATATATAGGGTATTTGTGGCACACTCTAAAAAAATTACACTCAGTAATTACATAGGCATAACTCAACTTGAATAATGTAATATGTTTATAGTGGATGATTCAAAATATTTACATAGATTCTTAGACATTTCTTAGATTTGTTGGAGCCCTTAGTGGATTCCATTCAAATATATAGTGAGTTATGTGGAATAAAGTTTTATGTGACAACTTTTAGGCACTTCTTAATTTTTAATGAGGGTTTATCACACCCTATCCCACTCTTAAAAAACTACATTAGTATTAGTAAGGGAAGTGAAACTAATGATTAATAGATTCAATTTTTTATAGTATATATAGATATTTATGTTGTATAGTTGACAATTGTACTATTTTTTTTCATGATCAATTATGTTAGAGGACATTCACATGTGCTTATGGACATATTATGTTCTATGTATTATAATCACGTATTACTATAATTTCATTTTTATATTTGATTTATATTACAACAATATGTGTGTGTGTAAGTACTTGATTATTTTATTATAAACTCAAACTAGCTACTTTTTTGTTTGATTGAGGTGTTTGCAGAACTATCTTGCCCTCATAGAATGGAATAAAGAGAGAGTGTAATTGGAGAAGAGGATGCAAATATAAAAATTAGGGATATAAAAAATGGAACTAAACCCACACACACACACTACACTCTTGATTATTTAGATGAAACAAATGATAAAAGTATTCTAAGAAAATGTTGAGTGTTTGTTTTGCATTGGCTATCTTTATGATTAATAAAGTATGTTTTCATTGTTTATGATTTCATTCCTTATATTAAATTATTTTTATCTACATAATATGTTAATTTTATGTATTTATTATTTAAATTTCCATGAAACCTTTATGTGGACCAAACTTTGTTGAACTATGTTGTGGTAAACCATTTATGCATTTTAACTTATAGGAGTGTTGGTGTTTTATGAATCTTATGTAACATTGTATAATTATATGCCCTCTTGGTGACCAAGGGGGTTAAATAGGGTAAAAAAAACCCAAATAAATTATATTAAGAGTTTTTTAACTTTGGAAAAAAATGGGCTTTGAATTTTTAAATATTTTAATAGCAAAGTTACCATGTACTTTTTGAATGTAAAAAATAAATTAGGTCATAATGAAATTAGGTTTTAATTGCTATGATTTGGGTTGAATTTGTATATTTTATATGAGGATGAAGTATTTCATGTGGTGGTTGTATACAAATTAAAATGTAGTTGACCTATTAATCAATCCTAACTCGGAGAAAATAAATCCTACTTAGACTTTTGATTGTTAATACATTATATATTCAGGTTCATGACCAAAATGGATCTACTAGACATAACCAAGGGATATCTTACCATAATAGCATCACTATAGAGGGTTTAAAATCATATAGTCAAGAAAAACCATGTAATAACCCTAGTTAGGTCCAATGTTTTCATATTCACAAAGTAAATGATAATTAAATTAAAAATATATAATCTAGTGCTAACCAAAGCTTGTGGCACAAAGTGGGGGTAATAAACATAAAAAAATTAAACATGCATAGGAGAATCATACTTAATCTATGTATAGGTAAAACCTTAATTCATGGAGAGATAAATGTATTCAAAATCCATTACTTATGTTACTTTTATCTACTAAAAGAGGAATAAAGTTAGAGATATTTACCTTGAAGATGAACCCATCAAGACTAAATCTCTCCCTTGTCCAAAGGTGGTTCACAAGATGTTTTTGTGGTTTGTAAAGATCACTAAGAAATGCCTAATCATCTAATAATTTTCCATAATATAATTTTCTTCTCCAAGTATAAATCCTAAGCAATAACTACTAAAGTAGAATGGTTAAAGAGCAAATTGTAAAGAAGTACAAATGAATAATTAACTATGCTCTCTCTAAGAAATGGTGAAATGAATGTGTATATATAGCTAAATTTAACCATAAAATTTTCAAAATTTTTAGCCTATAGTTTGGACCAATACACTGTGTATCTTAATTGATAAAAATAAGTAGGTTCTAGTCTAGGTCAACCAAAGCTGACCTAGACCCATAACGTGATTTTAATAGTTTAAATACAAAGTCAACTCAGGTCAATAGTGTATTATAAATGTCAAAAATATTTTTTAGGCTTAGTAAAGAGATAATTTAGGTAGTTAATTTATTATAGGAGTGTTCAATATATGAGGTAAGGCATCCTAAAAATCACCAATGGTCTACCCACCCCTTTCTTGGTGTACCCTTTAAGGCATGCACTTAGATAGATTGAGTCTCGATAGGTTCTTATAAGAGATAAAGCATAAATAATTGATAAATTTTAACATATTATGTGTATACATATTCCCCACTTTAAGTGCATCACGTGTCACTTTGGTACAACATGGGATAATGCTTTGAGAAAAGAACATAGCAACACACAATGTTGAAGCTAAATAAATTATAGTATTTAAAGCATAGAATAAATGAAAGTAAATTACTAAAATGAAATAACTTAAAATAAAAGTAATGTATGCATACCTTGGCTTAAATTTATCATTGGATGGTTATAGGTTGTGTTCATATTTCTGATTGTGGAGGGTACAAAGATTGTTTTGGATAAACCCAAGGATGTAAAACTAAAGAGAAAAAACAAACAAATGTAGGAAAGCCAAGATAAATGACATGATGTAGGTATGACATATTTGTAAATTTTTCAAGTTAGGGTGATAAATTATAAGTTAGGGCCAAATTACCGAGTTAAAAAATTAGAGTAAATTGGGTAACCGAAAAAACATGGCTACTAAATGACCAAAAAACTCAAATAAGTAAACCTTAGGTAAGAAAGGTAAAGAAACTAATTCCATTTAATAATACAAGTAAAAATGGTAATTAAACATAAATTTTAAAGTAGTAACAATCCTTACTTAAACAAATATGGGTAATCAATGGTAAAATAGCATTGATGAGTGAGAAATAATAATCCTTACTCAATCATCAATGGAAAATGTCCATAAAAAAGAAAACATTGGTGAGTGAGAAGTAACAAGCCAACCTCACTCAAGAATGGAAAAAGTACATGAAAGTATAAATAAATGTATTTGTCTAAAAAAAGGAAGTATAATAATGGAAAATTTGCAAATAAACTAAGGAAATCTTAAAAATGTAAAGCAATGGTATAAAGAAAGGAATCCATAGTCACTCAAGCATATTGTTTTATTCTAAGGATAGATAAAACTAAAACAAATTAGTGATATCATGTTTTTAAGAGGTGAAGAAAAAGGAATATATAAGTGGGAAAATAGATTTAGAATTAAACTTGCCTGTCAAGGGGGAAATGAAATGGGTGGAGGGGAAAAATGAAGGAAAAATCAAGGTAGAAAAACCTTTTATCGAAGTCAAGACACTTAAATTAGGTTTGTCAAAACAACAGGCTTTTCAACATTAAGGAATTTGGAGAAATTTTCCTAACCACACAAATAGTAAGTCATCAAATGAAGTATGAATATCATCCCATGAAGCCTATATGCATGAAAATTAAAATGGACCTACCTTCCCACAATGTGTTCCCTGTTCCTTAGGACCCCTTATAGAGCCATCAATCTACTATGAAGATTAGGTAATTATATGAGAAAGTAAGTATCACCATCAATTATTTTTTAATTCTCCTATCCCAATATACTATCCTACCACACCCTAATGGACTTTGTCTTGATCATGAGGCCAACTATGGATTTTGAGATTTGATTGGAGATAAGAGATGTGCTATAAATAATGTATTTTGGTGTGATTTTCCTTTTTATCATTGCTTCTATTTAAAATTATTTTTTTTTAAATTTTGATGGCTTTTACTATTCCTCCTATGTACAAACTTAGAGAACTAAAAATGGGTGTTAAAAATGACTATCATTTGAAACTTAGGACTTGGTTGCTAAGAAATATAACTTATAGAGCATTGGTTTTAAGATTCTTATTAATTCATGTGAAATAAAAAAATTATCTTAACTTATACATTATTTTATCCAAATTGGAATGAAAGGAAAGAAAATCAAGGGGAATGAAGCATGAAATAATTTGAATTACTTTAAATCGTAAAAATGTGACAAAGGTAAAAATGGATACAATGATAGGTAAGTATGATTCTTCATCATAAGAATGTTTTAGGTGTAGAGAAACATGTGAACATATATTTTTATGTGATTTTTATCTAAAAATAAATAAAAACCAAATCTAATAATAAGGGATCATAAGTTTGTAACCATTTCTTAACATCTTAGAAAAGGAATACTTGGTAGAACAAAAGGTATTTTGAAATAAAATGGTAATTTTATGAGAGCATGGTCCTATCCATGGTCTTACACTACAATTAATAAAATATAAACCCAAGAGGGTAAAATAAAATAAAATAAAATGGTATTTGTGAGGACTTGGTCTTGTCTATGGTCTTACACAACAACTCACAAAAGATAAAATCAAAGAGAATGAAAAGCATGTGAAAACAAAGTGGTAAAAATGGTATTTGTGAGGAGGGATTGGTCCTATCCATGTTCTTGCACCATAAATCACAAAAGAGAAACCCAAGTGGGAGCAACAAAGTATGGGAAAGAATAAAAGTGAAAGCAATTCATGAGGAAGACCAGGTCCTATCCATAGTTTTTTAATGAAACTCATGAAAAAGAAAAACCAAAGGACTAAGAGAAGGAACTAAGGTTTGTGGAAAGATAAACTATTGTATAAGGTGAGTCCCATGTATAAATCCTAAAAAAAGTATTATTAGGATAGTAGATAGAAGTATGAAAAGAATTTAAAATTCTAAGAAAAGTAACTTTTCAAGAATTGTGCATTAGTGGGCTCTTTGAAAACATGGCCTTCATTAGTTTGGAGGTGATATGTGTTAGGACCAAGAATATATTTTAAAAAATAATTCCCCCACAATTTTTGAGCATATTTTCCTTATTTATCATGGGTATATTCTAATTTAAGGACTAGATCACCAACATTTAAAATGTGAACTTTAAATTTTTTGTTATGTTGCTTAGTGATACGAGCCTTGTACTAGAAATTATGTTGCAGAGTACCTAGATAGTGTTCATCAATAATATCAAGAGAATGAAGGTAAGCTTTATGGAATTCCTCATTGATAATGATATTGTGAATATATTTATGTAAGGTGGGAAGCTCAAATTTTAATGACATGATAGACTTGAAACTATAGACTAGTGAGAACGGTGTTGCCCTGATGGCAGTATGAATGCTAGTATGATAGGCCCAAAGTGTAGTATATAAATGAATATGTCAATATATGCAAGTTTCATGGATGGTATTTTGAAATATTTTATTAAGAATTTTTTTTTTGGCCTTAGCTTGGCCATTACATTATGGATGATAAGGTGTGGAAATTTTGTGGGATATTTTGAATTTAGTACATAATTTATTCACATCCTTATTATTGAAATTATTTCCATTATTAGAGATGATAGTATGGAGAACTCCAAAATTAAAAATGATTTGGTTAAGGATATACTTGGAAATAGTAGTTCTCATGACATTGATGAGAGGCATAGATTCTACCCATTTGGTAAAATACTTAGTAGTCATGATGATAAAAACATTCTCATCATATGACTGAGGTAGTTTACCAATGAGATATAATCCCCACATTTAAAATGGCCAAGAAAATTCTAAAGTTTGGAGCTCTAGTGGAAAATAGATTAGATCATCATGAAGTTGGCAAGGATTACACTTTTTACCAAAATCAATAGTATCCTTTGTGAGATTAGGCCAAAAGTATCTCATACATAAGCATTTACATGTTGTAACATGTCCATTATAGTGACCACCACAAATTCCCCCATGTGCTTGTTCAAGGAGAGGAGGGACCTCTTCTTTCATTACATAGTAGATCAAGGAACCTTTAGCATTATGATAATAAAAGGTGTTATATCAGAAGACATATTTGAAGGCTTGTTTATGAATTTGAGTCTTTCATGAGAATATTTATATAGAGGATAAGTTTGATGTTCGAGAAATTGTATAATGTCTTTATACCATGGGCTCTATCAAATGGTGATATACTCAATATGATAGATAAGTGAATCTTGTGATTAGATAGAAGATGGGGATTTTCTTATTTGAATAAGAAATTAAGAATTATTGAGAACTTGATGCAAATGAAATAAGGATGTTGAAGAAGTAAGAGAGTTAGTGATATAGTTTTTATCTCTTGGAATGGGCTCGATGGTAAAAGAAATAAAATATTTGGTGAGAGCAGTGGCCATTTGATGATAAGTGATAATATTTTCACTTTTACATTGATAATCATCATTAACCTGATGGTAAATGAGTTGGGAATCACCGAAAATATGTGGATATGTAATATCCAAGTCAAGTGCTACATTCATGCCTAAGATTAATGCTTCATATTCTTCCATGTTATTAGTGACATCAAAGGTAAGTTGGAATGCAAAAGGTATAATTTTACCTTGAGTATTAGTGAGAATACAACCTACCCCAACTCCTTGGAGATATTTGGTGTCATCAAAATTAAGGGTCTAGGTATCTTCATGCAAATTTATGTTGATTTTAAGAAGTTCTTTGACAACTAATTTAGTTTTAGTAGTATTAAGAATGACATACATAGAATCTTGATTACTTGCTTCTAAACTAGCAGTGAAGTTATGGAAGTAATCTTTAAGAGAAATGACCTAAGTGAGACCTTCGATATAGAGGATGTTATCATCAGGGAGACTATCTTGAAGATGATTGGTAGTGGATATAGGTGTCACTACAAGTTGGTCAGAAATGACTAGTCCTTTGATAACTTTTTGATGATGATGCAAAGGTCAAATTCTATTAAAAGAACCATCCATTTCCCAATTCTATCTCCAGGTATAAAGGCTTTGGAGAAAAAGTGATGAAGTGAGTTTTAATGAACTATGACATAAGTTATTTGATAGAGTATATAATGATGAATCTTTTTAGCTATGAAATAGATAGCAAGGCAATCACATTTAAATTTGATATATAATTTTTCATAATTGATAAGGCCTCGACTAATATAGTAGATAGCATACTCTTTTCCAATATCATCTTATTGGACAAGCATTACCCCAACTGATACACATTAGAAGAAGTGTACAAAATTAAAGGATGATCATTAGAAGGTGTATGAAGGGTGGGAAAATGGATCAATGATTCTTTCATGTTAGAAAATTCCTTTTGACAAAGATTGATCCATTCTAAAGCATTACCTTTCTTAATAACAGAATGAATAGAATAAATGCAATAAGCCATTTTGAATATGAATCATCAAATTGCCCCAAGTTTTCTAAGGTAAGTATGAATGTATATAATGGAACGAGGAATAGGCATGTTGAATATAACATTAATCTTAGTGAGATTGACATAAATACTATGAGTAGATATTAATAACCCTATAAATTTACTAGATGTAATCCTAAAAACATTTTTTTATGGGTTGAGTCTAACTATATATTTGATGAGTCAATCAAAAATGATGGCAAGATCAAAAAGATGATTTTTGCATTATTTGGATTTGGTAATGAGATCATCCACATTGGTTTCCATAATCTTATGGATAAGGTTATAAAAAATGTGGGTCATATCTCATTAATAGGTATATCCATAATTTTTAAGGTCGAAGGGCATTTTAACATGGCAATAGGTGTCCCATTCCATGGTAAAAGTTGTCTTGTGTTGGTCTTAAGGGGCGATATTAATTTTATTGTAGCCCAAAAACAATCCATAAGGGACAAAATTTTGTATCCAATTGTGTAATAGATGATGGCATCTATTGAAGGTAATGGAAATTTATCCTTGGGATAAGCAATATTTAGGTTATGAAAATTGAAGCAAATGTGAATGACCTGGGTGACTCTTTTGTGAATGGGGACAATCGTAGAGACCCATTTAGAATAGTCCATAGGTTTGATAAATTTGACATATAATAGTTTAATAATTTATTTATGGCATAGGGTATAAAATTTAGGGGGAATTTTATATGATTTTTACTCAATGGATTTGGCATCAAGATATGTGATGATGCTGTGTACCAAGGTACTAAGATTGATGTTAAGCATATCCTCATATGAACAAGTGAAAGTCTCATGATATTTATCAAATAATAAGCTAAATTTATCATATTTGGTTGGTGTGAGTTCTCTAGAAACTATTATAGGTCAAGGACATGAGAGTGTGACATATTTGATTCTAGTAGTTTCATCGATAAGCATAACATTTTCATCTTGAAAATGATATGGGAATTTGGAAGAGAAGAAATGGATTAGTTTTATGATCAATTCTAGTAATGAATTTGTTAAAACAAGGGGCCTTGCACTTGAAATTATTAAGTTTATGATGTTGTCAAGGAAGTTGAGGATCTCGAGCATAGATAAATTTAAGGATAGCTTCATTACTAGGTAACATGGGTGTAGGTCCATAATATTCCACATCTACTTAAAGGTTAATGATTTTGTAACCATGGAAATCATATACATAATGTATTTGGCATACATCTATGGCCTTAGCATCAAGAGTGATCTTGAGAGTCGGTAGAACTGTAGAGGAAGGTTGATTGGATTCAATTAATTTGTCTTTGGAATCATTTATAGGAAGAGGATCAAGTAGAATAACTGGTGTGATAGGAGTTATAGAAGATTCCATAAGTTTTGAAGATGTGAGAGGTAAGATTTGTTAGACCACCCAAGGAGTATCATGAAGTATATAATCAACTAAAGGTATATGACCTTTAGGTTCTAAATCTAAATCTATGGAAATGGTATGAACATCATGATTAAAAACATGTATTTGGGATAAAGATTTCTGATAATGTTTAACATCCAAATATTTTGATTGAGGTTGGGCCCTAATATAGTTATCATCATAAGTTGGGTAAATAGTAAATGCTTGGCTCAAAAGGAAATTTGGAAGGTGAGATGTCTAGATTGTTAAATTTACATGGTGACATAATTAAAGGGTTTTGAAATAGTTTAGCCACTCCATATTTATTACACATGAAATCATCTTCTATATAGGATGTTTCATGTGCATTACATGGAGGATGGAAATTGGTGATCTCATTGATAAGATAGATGGTATGATCATGAAGTGACAAGGAAGGAGGAATACACTCTAAAATGTAAGGAGGTAGCTTGATAGTATTGCATGTGTTTTGAAAATCATTTGGCTCATCATTGTTAGAATTAGCAAGAATGACTTATAAATTAGGATTCATATTGATAAATTTGGGTAAAGGTGTATTATTAATTTTTGGAATAGTGGGAATCAGATATTAAGATTTAGGATTGGGTAACTAAATAATCCATGGGTTAGGATTGGCCTCATGTTTATACCATTTTCCATTATGAATGAAATTGATACATTTGCTTCTAAAATAGGTAATAACCCTCATGAGATGAGTCCATGCGCATCCTAAGAGTATATTATAAGCTAATGGTAAATTGAGGACCATAATATTAGTGCATATAGTTTTAAGTCTGATGGTCAGAGGGATCCAAATACAACCAAGTGACTTTTGATTGGTCTTGTTGAATCTATGACATGTTAAACAAGTTTACTTGAGATGATCTTTTTTATATTCAAGTTGTTGAATGAGCCAAAGAGATGTCACATTATTTCCCAGCCCTTCATCTACTAATACTTTACAAATGAGGGTGGTATTAATGGATATTTTTATAAGGAGGTATGAATCATCAACTTGAAAGAGGATTTCATCATTGATTATGTCTTTTTTGAGGAACTCTATGGAATGTTTGGAATAAGCACCAATAGATTTAATGGTATAAACTTTTATTGGTTAGGGATCATGAGAAGGTGGTTCCTATTCTAAGGAAGATGGTTCTTAAATTTTTTAGAGTTGTTACATTAAGAATTTATGATGATAGGGAGAGGTGAAAACTAAATCCATGAGAGGAATTTTGTAAGGCATAGAGTTGAGTTCTTCTAATAAATTCTAGTGAGTTATGAAAGATGAAGAACCAACATGAGGCTTAGAAGGTAAATTATGTTTAGGAGCAAGAGAAGTGGTTGGAGGTTTGGATGGAGTAAGTGTTTCCTCACTAGTTTCTGGCAGATAAGTAAGTGGTAGTAGTATCTTTGAGAAGTTGATCTTCTAGCAATGGTTTCTTTGGTTTGGTGATGGGATATTTGTGGGCTAGTTTACATTGATAATTGACCTTAGCCATTTTTAAATATTGGTAAGTTATATATTGTTGATCATAATCAATTTCCATCACATAAATATCCTTGTTTGATTAGGTAGGGTTATATGTAAATAAAGAATTTGGATTGTTAGAGGAAGAATCTTTAGAAGCATGTTTATTTCGAGAAGCATTAACATAATATTGATGATGGATTTTGATCATGGCATCATGATTGAATGAATTGCCTAGCATAAAAAAAACAACAAATTTTATAATCCCTTGATATTTTAAATGGGAATGACTTATATTGGCATGAAATCAATAAAATTTATTAGGATCATACCATTTATGGGGGATTATTAAGATACTTGAATGGTTTAGAAGGTTCTAAAAGTTATTTTATTTTTTGTATGATTGATTGAGTATGGGAAGGTTGGTGATTTTTTGCTTTGGATACTCCTGGTTTGGGTTGAGAAGGATTGTCAATTATTTCATTGGTGGAATACTTGAAATATCCCTTGATTATTTTAGTGTTAGGTTTAATTTGTTTCATTAAGACGTCTTGATGCTTAGCTTGGTCAAGAAAATCATTTAAATTTTGGGGAGAAAAAATTTTAACCTTGTATTAGAATGAAGGTGTTAAGGCCATTATAAAAAGTTTAAACAAGTTACCAACAATCATGTTGTGATTGGCCTTTTGATCTAAGGTTTTTGATCATTTGATAAAATCATGAGCTAATTTGGTATGGGATTGCATAGCATTGATGAAATGACTAAGGTAATTTTCAAAGAGATCATTGTGTTGGAATTCTTTAACTAAAGGATTAGCTAAATCCTCTAGTTTCCATATAGAATGTTGGGTAAGTTGGCTATAACATTATGATACATCACCCATGAAGGTTTTAGTTAAAATTTTAATTGTGGTTAAGGTATTATTTTGGATCCACTCTTTATAAAGATTACTGAATGCCTTAAGAAAAGATGTGGGGTCTTTAGTCCCATCATATTTAATAATTGAAGATATATTATCAATATTAATAGAAATAATTAAAGGGGCTAAAGGCTCATTTTGAATTTGTTAAAGCATCTTATTTTTCATGATAGGATGAGAAATGACATTTCATATGGAATCTCTAAGAGGTGGAGGGATAAAATTTTGATTATTTTGAGGAAGAAGAATGGGAGGTTGATTAGCCAGGTTGATCAAATGATGTTGTAGTCACATCATTTGGGAAGTGTTAGATGTTTGCATGATTTTCATTTGTTGAATTATTTATGAAAGAATTTAGGTTGTATAAATTAGTGTGTTATTTTTTGTATGATGATTGCCCTAAATGGTATTATGTGGAGAGTTACTAGGTGTCACATTTCCTATGGAGTTATTGGATAGGCTTGTATCAATCACCCCCACATTATGGTGAGATGCTTGAAGATGGGAATTATCTTGATAAGTATGAAAAGGATATGATCCACCAATCTTATTTTATCTTATTTTTTGGATTGATTTGAACCATTTTGCAATAAAAATATGAGGGAGTATAATAATTGATCCAAGAGTGAAGATCCTCTTGGGAAGTGAAGGTAGGAAGAAAATAATATCTCATATAGTATCTAAATGGATTCAAGTTATCCAAAAATATTTTGATAGGGGATTTCATGATGCTTAAAGAGATAATTTAAGATTATAAATAAATAATTAGAAATAGATACAAAATTTACCACACACAAAATAGTATCATCTAATGGATATAGAGTCAACTGGATTGATAGAGTATGTGAGGAAGGTTATGTTGATAATTTTGCCATCATTGGTCAAAGTTACTTATATGTAGGTTTTTAAGAAGACTCCATTCATGGATTGAATATTAAAAAAAGTATAAAATACATCATAAAACCTTAATCAGACCAAAAAAATGATCAATAATAACTCACAAGTCCAAAATTTGACAGAGGTTTCTTTTATTCCTCTAACTAGCTAGTTGCAAGCTAGTGAAAGTAACTTCAAAATGTTCGCCACATGAAGGAGAAGAATATTTTTATATAATGGTCTTAATGGAATTTATGGGATCATATTCCATTAATTTTTTTCATATTATAGGTTCTTAACTTTATAAACAATTGTTAAGAAGGAAAGGTGCTCTAAAATCGTTCTTAAACCCCAATGGCTCAGTTTTAGGTAGTATGTTTACATTTTTGAAGTTATTTGTTAAAAATTAAAAGTTGTGTAATATTTTATGATTAATATATTACCTTATTAAACATTAATTAATCAAAAATTAAATTCAAATAATGGATAAATACAAAGGTACATGTATCAGGGTTTCAAACAAGTAAGAGAGACAGACGGAAAGGGCATTTTTTGAGAGATTTAAGAGATTGTTTAATAATTTCCAATGGTTTTAATGATGATGGTGATTATTAAATTTAATAATTAAAAAATAATTAGGTATTTATGCCTTATAAAACTTAATAAAATGGAAAAACTCAGACCTATAGGATTCAAAAATGAAATTGTGTAAGCTAGGAAACACCACAAAGTGCATATTTTGAGTTTTATCAAATGAAATATCTTGAAATTTTACATGAAAATTTATTTTGATGTGTTTTCAGGTTTAAATTTTTTTTTAATTTATTTATTTTACCAAATGAGAGATAAAAGGGTAAAACATAGGTCTGATCATGAAGGAAATAAAGGTTTTTCCACTAGTTTACTCACGGATGGAGTTGAAAATGAGAGTTTCAGGGCATTCCAAGAGAAAAAATGATTTTAGAGGTGTATAATTAATTTAAAATTATTAATTAATTATCATTTAATGAAAAAAATCAAAATAGGCATATCTTATTGAAAAATATCTCCAAGTCACCCTACAGGTGGCTAGTAGACATTTTTTTGTGTTTTTTTGTTTGGGAGTTTGGTGAAGATTTTTAGAGATTTTTAAAAAATTTATAGGTATTACCCACTTATAACTATCCATTTATAATATTATGAGTGTTTTTTTAGTCTTGTAACTCATTTTAGACCCCCTAACCGAAATCAAGCTTTCTTGAGGCCTAAAAATCATAAAATGACATTTATTATAGTTGTATATGAAGTTTGGAGCTAAAAGTTTGTTTGAAAATATGTGACACCATGGAGATTATTTTAAAATAATATTTACACTACTTATATATTTAAAAATAAATAAATTAATCAAATTCTATGTTCTCATGCTACATTCAAGAAGCTTGCCAAAACCACATAAGATGAATATGTCCAAGAAGAACCAGTATAGAGAGTTTTTATTGTCATCATAAATTAAAATATTAGAAGATATATTTCATGGATAATTAAACAAATAAATAATCCAATCTCTCCCACTTATATTCTACAATTTTCAAGCTAATTCAATGCATTGTGCTTTTAAGAAGCTTCTCTAGTCAAACACGTGTTTTTTGCTAACTGGAGATCAAGAAAGGGTTAAGTGTTTGTTTTAAATATGAAATTAAGTTTTTAATTAGTATCCATAAACATGAAATATATCTCTTACTATGTTTCCATTTAGTCTAATTTTATAAAATTTAAGAATTCAAACATGCATGCAAGATGCAAGTCAAAAAGCTCAAGTCAAACTCTAAGTTACAAGTCAAGATAGGTCAAGTAAAACTCCAAGATGAAATAAAGGTAATTTAATTCAAAATTAAATATCCTTGTAAGATAAAAATGAGTTAAGTACAATTTCAAGAGGAATTAACTGAATATAGTCAAATATCTCTACAAGACTCAATAATCAAAGCATGCATGTTGACATTTGACTATTTAATAATTCAAACAAGCTTCTCTCTCTAACTTATATGCCATAATTCAAGAAATAATGTTTAAATTTAATAAATTATATGTTTTAATTTGTAAGTGGAAGGTTAATATGGTGGTTGAAATAAAATTTTAGTTGAATTAGGAGTGGAGTGGAGTTTTCACGTGAACTCATCTCTAGTTGCTTATCTCATCTCTCCTTGCTTCTCTTTTCTATATGTATATTAATTTTTTTGATAATTTTATATCATATTTGTTTTTGGATTACATAAAATCTATCAAAATTTTATACTACACCACCTTTAAAATAATAAATAGACAAATTTTCTTCCATTTTCAAGTTGTTCATGAAGTGTGTGCTTAATATTCATTGTTGTAACTTAGTGAATGATTGATTTTCCTATGATTATGTCTGAATTCTTCACCTTTATGTATAAAATAAGAATTTTTTGATGTATACCTAATCTAGAAGTTAATTCAACCATTGTTCATTCTTTTCAAACTAGTGTAAGTGTTAGTCAAGACCTATATGTGAAATATTGATGCAAGAGTCGTTATATGAGAATGAATTGAATGTATACAAGTTCTTTAGCTTCTAAAATGTGATAATTATTTACATAATTTACTTTAACATTGGTTCATCACCCCAATTTTTATTTTTGTTTCCATTTTTAGCTTTAACATTGTTCCTTTACCCTTTTCCTAGTCAAGAATTCATTATTTGAGAGAGTTTAGATAGAAGTGCGTGAATGTACCAAAGATAACCAGCCCTTAATTTGGAGATTATCTCCAAAATAAGGTCAACCACACCTTGTAGATTTTCCATTGTATCAATAGGAGTGAGATCAAGCACACATTCTTATCAGGGTGCACTTCTAAGTGATAACAGTTTATAGCACACTTAGTGGGACACGTATTGAAGATAAAAAAAGACATTTGTAGTATCAAGTACTAGTTTCATGCCTAAAGTCACTACAAGGTCTATAGTTAGAGGTATACCATTTGAATTTATTTAATTTTCTTATCATTTTAATAAAAGAAGAAAGTTTTTAACAATAATTTCATATCCTATGAGGCTATTTCAATCACCAAATTAGCCTATTATATAAACCACTTCAATTTTAAATCCTATTATTAACATGGTTGTCCCAAGGAACTAGGTATTTATTCCTTTTAATGATGGAATCCCTTGTTCCAATATGATGATATTCTAGCCTCAACCCTCAAAAATCTACCATATTTTATAAGTGAATATCAAAATACACCTATAGATCATGTCAAAAATGTGGCCAATTTGTGTTCATCTGACAATGTCATCCAATAGAATGTTGTCATCCATTTACTTATTGCATCCTTCAAGGTAAAGGTGTTTCAATGGTAAAATACCCTTCCCTTGAATTTAATTTCCTCTTGTGATGATTTAGGTATAGTATTATATAGACATTTTGAAGATAAAACAGATCATCTATCCCTTGTTGAGAAACTCACTACCATAAAGAGAGAACCACATGAATTCATGACTGATTTTAATATTAGATTCTAGAAAACATGGAATAAAATTCCTCCCATGATAAGGCCATCTCCTAAATATGATTTCCTATAGTTTTTGAGAGACTTGAATTTTGATATTCTAGTTATGATTCAGTCCATGGGTGGTAGAACACTCTTAGATGCCTATGAGGTTACCATTAGAGCTAAAAATAGTCTAATTAAATTTGGTAAACTTGCACCTATGCCTCCAATGCCAATTTTTCTATAATTATAGCCTATTCTACCTCCTTAAGCACCATCTATATTCCCAATTCCAGCCCCTCAAGATCAAGTTAAATCTCCTCATAGTCAATCTAGTGAGATTGGTGAACTAAAAGGTATGATATAATATTTTGGTAACAAATTAATTTAGATAAAGAGCCAATAATATCAAACCAATAGGCCATATCAAGCACCTAATCAGCCCACATATCAGCCATATAGAGATCAAAGACCTCCCTACCAAGGCTATAGAGATAATAGGCCTCCATTTTAAGCTCAAGGAACCATTATACCAAT
This sequence comes from Torreya grandis, assembly GCA_037957365.1. Taxonomy (NCBI): domain Eukaryota; kingdom Viridiplantae; phylum Streptophyta; class Pinopsida; order Cupressales; family Taxaceae; genus Torreya; species Torreya grandis. The sequence goes on along the minus strand of JARHVA010003700.1, from coordinate 1,786,119 downwards.
CAAACCATATGTTGTAATTAATCCTAATGTTACTTCTTGAAACAAGGCCCTTATCCCAGTATAAAATAATTTAATGTAGCATTCAAGTTGACAGCCTTCTAATACTAATGATGTGCAAAATCAAGCTTCAATATCACATAATATGGCAATTCCTTGAATGATACAAAAGGAAGAATTTCTTCAAGAAGGATAACATAATGAATATATGATGTAAAAATGGGAAGTGAATCATGGACAAGTACAACCAGATATAACCTTGGTTAATTTACAAGTTGATCATGTGGTAGTAAATCATATTGATGAGCCTAAAAAATCAAGAACTTTGTTTTAGCCATTGCAAGAGCCAAAAGAAGGGATATATATGAGCCCCAATAAATAATACATACTTTAAATGTTTTTAATATGATTTTTAAAATTACTAATGATCATATTACTACCCCTTTAGCTCAGAAAAATTAGCATGTTGAAGCAAGCAAGTTTCTCCAAGTGCCTCAAGCACAAAAGCATCTTATTAATTCAAAGGTAAAAACATAGGTTGGAGGCTCCTTATTAAACATATTATATCATATGAATAAGGATAAAATTATAATGACTATGTGTAATTCATTGGCAATCCCAAAACAAAAGGATACATTTATATAAAAGCTTTCAGTTCTTAGCTTGTCTACAAAACTAGTAGAGAAAGAAAGTGTGGTCCTAGAAAATTCAGATCATAAAGATAACCAATAATAATATCAGGTATATAAATGGTTAAATGTCATGAAATATGATAATAAACCAAGTAAGACCCCTCCTTTTTATATTTCCTTGATTTTTGATGATACACTAGTTCATAATTACATGGTCAGTGGAGCAAGTGGCATAGTAATGCCAAAAAAGATTATAGATAAGTTAAGTTTGGTGTATGAGCCAAATATTAAGGGTGTTTTTTAACTTGATGTATCTCCAAAAAATATAGTGGGTATAATCAAGAATCTAAAATTAAAACTTAATGCATGCTAAAATGTGACTATTTAGCAAGATGTGGTAGGGGTTGATCTTCCTCCATATTGTGTTATATGCTTATCACATGGCTTCACTTCAAAGATAGTGGCTATAATTTAGTTGATTAGACATACCTCATGTTTATAAAAATTTATATAAAAAAATTTATGAATCATTTATATCCTATTTCTCATTTTCATCTAGAACCGTACATGCCTAATATTATTAATAATAATTATGTCATCTTAGATGAAGTAGAACAAATTAATGAAGCTAAAGAAAACTCATATATTGATGGTGTACCTAATTTATTTCTTGATTAATGGGATAATAATTTATATGAGCATTATCCTTAAAATATGATATAGGAAGAAGGACTTGGAGTTTATTATTTGCATGAGGATGGTGCACAAATTCTAGCTCTATATAAAAAACATGAGCTAAATGATGGTTTATGGAAACTCTATTTTGATGGCTCATAGAATAAAAATGGTATAGGGGATAGTATTATTATAAATTTACCCTCCAAAAAAATGTACTTTTATTCTATAAAATTTTAGTTTGTATGCTCTAACAATGTGGCAGAATATGAAGCTTTAATTCATGGTTTGCAATGGGCTAGAAAGATGGGAGCTAGCCTCTTACAAAAATTATGGAGATAGTGAACTTGTGTTACATAAAATAAGAGGTTTTAATTTATGTAAAAATCCATTTTTTAAATCATAAAAACATAAGGTATGGGATCTTCTGTAAGACTTTGATGCATTTGATATACAGGCAGTGCTTAAAGAGAGCAATAATCATGCAGATAGGTTGGTTATAATTGGAGCATATTTTGGCATTCTAGCTAATGTAAAAAAGGATAAAACTTATCCATACATAAATATTATGTTAATACCATATATTATTGATAATAATTTTAATTATAATGTCTTTGAATATGATGATCAAGTTATTTATTTCCTACAATAAGAGTTTGAATTCTCTTCTAGAAATCAGTCAAAACTTTTACAGCAATATGATGATCAAATAGTTCATCTCAAGTCCAAAAAATTACTCAAGGGTATTGTCACACTTGATAATATTTTCATTAGGTATGATGAGTTAATAAGGGAAAAATCTTCTTTGTCTACCAAATAATAACATTATGCAATCATTGACATAGTCAATAGAAAATCTCTCAAACTAAAAATCTGCTTTGTCCTCTAATTAAACATTCATCATCTTATCAACATAAATTCACATGTACTTTGGATCTTCCTTCTAAAGACCTCCTTCAACACTATGTACCTCTTTCCAATAGTCCTCTTATAGGTTATGATGAGTGGGATCCTATTATAAAGCTTATTAATCTCTCATCATAAATCCCATTTATCAAACTCATGCAGACTTATCCACATCACTGTAATCATCTTATACATCTCTTGTTTGAAATGAACATCCATTATCCTCCCCTAGAAGGATATGAAGCCACCTTATCTAGATCAGAAGATAGCATTTTACAATAGTGTGAAGAGATGTCCATACACATTGATGAAATAATGGACACTTATCTTTCCCTCAAATTCCACATTGCTTTTATGATCCCCAATGAGATTCTACTTCATGTGGATGATCATCCTCTTTTTATCAGTATCCAAATTAGTGATATCTAAGTCAAGCGTGCCTTAATTGATGAGGGTTCAAGCACTTGTGTTTCTTTTCTTAATTCTATCAAAACCCTTTGATATTCTAAATGTAATACTAATTCCACATGCAACATGTGTCAAGGCTATGATCAAATTAAAATGCCTCCCTTAGGCTATGTGTGGCTCCCAATCACCATACCACTTATTACCATTTTCATGAAGGTGATGATCTTCAAATTTTTTCTATCTTATAACTTATTCCTTGGTAGGTCATGAACTCATCGCATGAGATTAGTTGCCTCTTCTACTTACCAATGTGTCAAATTTCCACACAATGGAGCAATCTATAAGATTTAAGGTGACACCAACCCTTGGAATTTTGAATAATTCCAAGACTATGGCATATTCAAGATTCCCATCCTTGAACCCTTACCAAGCATTCCATTTAGTGAATCTCAATGGTTTAACTTTCTTGTCAATTCTACCCAAGGTTACAATGGTCACACTAAACTCATCGATAATATACCTCCTAACCTCTTAGATTCTGATGATGATGAGCTTCATAAGATCAATCTCAATATTAAAACCTTAGATCTCTCACCTCATCTCATTTCTCAACATCCCCCTTCTTTACAACCTCATTCCCATCAAACAACTAGTGAGGTTATACCCATTATCTTTAAAGACTTGGCATTCCATTCATCACACCACATTAGATGACAAGGTCATCCCTACTTATGCCATTGATCTTCATACATCTGACTATGATAATGGCTACACTTTAGATGATCCATTCTTAGGAGGTCTTGTTATAGCCTAAGATGCTAAAACTATTTATTATCATGCCTCTTTGCTTAAATATTTTAGTGTTCCTTATCACATTCCATCCTATATCATTCCTGATTTTATTATTTTCCCTCTTAATTATAGGGTAGATATGGTATACACACCTCCAGTTTCTAAAGAACATCATAGGAGTATGCTTATGGATCATGTTATGACTGGTCCCTTTTGCTTTACTTGATACCAAGACCCCTTTATCTGACTTATCCCTGAGATGCATGCAACTATCCTTTATCCTTATGTGCATATCACCCCTCCCTTAGTAGAGCCTAGTTTGAATCTTATTCCCACTCCTCTAGTTGAGTCTCTTCTAGCTTCATATCCTATTACTCCTTCAATTAAGCTTTGCCTAGTCTTTCCACCAGTCCTACCTTCCCTTGGTGATAGTTTGCTCCCTTTACCATAGTTTGCTTCTTTACCCACTAAATGGGTTGATTAACCATATTATGATATTGATAAAGTTACTAGTCATTGGACTAGAGATTGTTCATTACACTAGCCTTCCTCAGCTTCCATTTCCATTCCTTCCATTAGTATACCTACAAAGTTTATTAAAAAACATATATATTACTTCCACAAAATAGATAATCATTCATCCATGCATTATCATAAGTGGTGGAAATATATCAAAAGCTTGCATCCCACCACTCTTTAGCTTGTAGATAAGGCTATACCTCCCTCAAGAGTATTACCTAAATATATTCCAAAATATGGAGAGGTATATTATCTTTGGCACCAATGTGGTACTCATCACACTGATCATTGATTCATCCTTTAATATCATCTCAAGGATCATCTCATGACCATTCTTACACCTACTACCATTCCTCCCACAAGTATATCTCATAATAAATATCCCCCTTATTTCCTCATGGCTCCACCACCTATGGTCCCTTCTCCACCTACCATTTATCCACCCATTATTCCCTCACCCATAGATCTTCTGTCACTTGTGGATCCTTCTCTACTAATGATTCCTTCACTTGTGGCCCATTCCCCACTAGTGACCCCTTCATCTCCCATAGAGTCTACTCCCATTATTTCTCTTGATTATCCCCTACATGATATCCCTCATCAGCATGATCTTTTAGGTGTTCCTACATTTTTCATTGAGGAGATTTGATGTGAACTATTTTCTTAGCTTTCCCTAAAAATTGATGAAACATTGGTTGCAATTTAAGTTCAACTTCATAGAGACTTATCAAATTTTATGGATAATGTGTGTGGATAAATATATTAGTATTTATGAAACAAGCATGGTTTATTTCATTTTTTCTTCATTTAGATTGGACATGCTCTCTAACTTTGGTTTTATCTATCTTATATCATTTGATATTGTGTCAAATTTTTATCTATCTTATATGATTACTTTTATCTTTCATTATATGTTGCTTATGATGTTCTCTTATGGATTATTTTTCATGATTACATGCTTGCTCTTCTTAAGTTCATTTTATATGGTTATCTTGTTTTCTTCCATGATTTTTTTCTATCTTATCTCAATACACAAAAATAATTATTATTATGACTTAGTTATACAAACCTCATTCCCTTTAGTCATTCCTTATTTACCATGTGATTAGTTAGCAAACAATTCATCTCATTATAATTTCCTTTTTCTAGTCCACCTTGGATCTCCCCTTATTCCCCTTTATTACCTTTCATAAACTATGCATACACATGGTTGAGACTTGAGATAGCATATTGGTTCATAGTTAAGCCTAAGTGTTCTAGTCAATCATTTCTTTGGATACTTATCTTCCTTTAGCTTAAGCCTAAAGCTCAATCATGTGTATCACTTTATATCTCATGATTTTTCATTCCAAGTCCTTATGGAGGAGGAATCTTAAAATCTATAAACATTCAAAATCCAAATCATTTAACAAAAGGTAATGATCTAAAAGGTAACATTCAAATTTTTCAAAAGTTAAATCACACTAAAAGATGTGATTATAAGCACATCTATTTTTTATAATCAAAGATCAAACTCCATAGTTGGCATCATGATAGAGTCAAGGAACATTGGGGTGCGGTAGGCCAGTAGATTAGAAAAAAAGAATAAAAACTTTTTTTAGTGCTACCTACTTTCTCACACAAGCACTCAATATTGTAATAGATTGATGGCTCTAGAAGGGGTCTGAAAGAATGAGGAACACATCATGAGAAGGTAGTTCCATTTTAATTTTATTGTTTAAAACAACCAACATGATTTGATCTTAGTACCAAAATTATTTACCTAAATATCTTTGTGCCTATAGTGAATAGGCATCCTTTGTATATTGATGGTCAATAGTCACTGAGTGTCTTTTCATGTCCTTAGTGTGCCTCATGTTTCCTAAGGTCTTCTCATAAGATTCCTATGTTATTCTTCATATATTCCATACAACCCTAATATTTCCCTTGGGAAATATTATTGTGTTCACTGATCACTACCCTTGGAGATTAATTTTGTGAGTTGCAGTGTAAGACCTTGGAAAGGACTAGGCCCTCCTCACAAATTACCAAATTTCCATATTACCATTCCAAACATCCCCTTTTACCATATTTTCACATTTTTTCCACCTCATTGGTATTCCCTTTGTGAGTTACAATGTAATACCATGGATAAGACATGGCCTTCCTCATAAAATTTTCCAATACCCAAGTCATAATGAAATTACATGTGTCAAATATGAGATAATATGTGATTTATTATGAGTTACACATCATTAACATGCTTCCCATATTGATTTATTATGTTTTATACTTAATTAATCTCTCACTTTTATCTTCTTAATTGTCAATTTCATGTAAGAATCCAACCATTTTTCTTAAGTTTTTCATACTTCTCAACTTTAATTAGTGTGATTAATTTAAGACTATTTTTCCAATTTTTTTTCTCTTTTATACTTCCCAATGTGATTTAGTATGATTGATTGACTTAATTGTTTTGTTTTTCTAACTTTGGTCTTTCACATGCTTTCTATTTTGTTACATTATTTTCATACTTTCCAATGTGATTTAGTGTGATTTTACTTGTTTTAATTTGGTGCCAATATTTTCCATGGTTTAAAAACATTTGCCCTCTTATTTACCACTTTTGGGTTTTTTATACTTAGTCATCTTTTGTTATTACACATTTTCCATCATGATATAGTGTGTAATGCATTTTTTTTTATTAATTATATTTTTCCAAGTCCTTTTCCCCTATTTATTTTTAACCATGCATGTGTACTAGATAATTCTAGAAAAGAAAACACCCTATATACATTTACTATAACAGATACAACAAAAGAAAAATACATGTGTTAGAAATAAATATATCCATGCATCAATAAAAAAAACCAAAATATAACTCATGAGATCAACATCCAACTATTAAAATAATATATCTCTATATATCATGTGTTTTTATATAAAATATACAAATACATCACTCTAACTCTATGGTTGGGATCCATCATGCCTATTTCGTGGCCTTGCCACACTACCCATAAATGCCCCAGACCATACCCTATACACATTATGTTGTAATGAGGTAGTCTTTGATCTCAACCCTGCTACCTATACTTATAGATTGGCCACCTAGACCTATACCTATCCCAACTAAATTATGGTAGACATGTGTGTGGATCTCTCTTGAGCTAGGGCTTGCCAGGATTATACCTTTCTTGCTCCCACCCCTATCGATGGTTTCAATCCATCTTTGCATGTTTGTAGCTACCTCATAACCTCCCCCACAAGTCTAAACTAGCTCACTTGAGCTGGGGAAAATGGTACCATAAGATCATCTAGCATGGTGGGGTCATATATTTCCATCACTCCATCTAAAATGCCATGGAATATTTCTATGACTAAGGACCCCCATCTAGTCTCCTCTATCATATGGTCTACAAAAATTAGAACCAAAACATAGATAGATATCAAATCACATATATATCTCAAAATCTATCTATTTATAATCTTATACAGCTAGTATTCTATCTCAAAGACTAAAAAATCTAACCTTTCTTACCTATCCTGATGTCACCAACCACCATCTCCCTATCTAATCATCTATTGAGCATGATCTCTCCATCAGCCCATCCCTAAATTACCTCATTCATGGGTTACCTCCCAATAAAATAAATCCTAGATTCACCACATGTACATGCTTTTAGCCTCTCCTCAGTGATGCTTCTATCAACTATCTCTACCCTAGGCTAATTATTGGGTCATCCCACATGCCAACTCTCATCTATGCTTGATCTTGTTGATGGAATATCCATCACTAGTGTGCATAAAGTGGCCATTACTCCTCTTATTATGGTGTCCATTATGGTACCTATTTTATGCCTGCATCCATATCCATGTCCTCTCCTCATTGGACTACCAGTTATCATGCTTGACCAGTCCATGTTCTCACATGCCATAGTCTAATCTTTGATATTTCAACTAGTACTCCTCCTCCTATCCCCCTAGGCTCTCTCACATGTCATGCCAAAAATTTAAGCATTAATATAGGAACTATTGGGTGTGGGAGTCAAAACTATCCTTATAAATGTGCCACTAGCTATGGCTTACCCACTAGGTATAGTGGCCTATGATTTTTTATCAATCTAACCCTGGAAACATAGTCACCCAATTCAAAAAAATCCTAGAAATATGTGTATAAGGATGCCACATAATCTCTCTTCATATGAATACTTATAGTGCTGACACATGGGATATGTCCCATACTACTTGGTCCTATCTCCATCTAGTAACCTATCATCGACCACATAGGGTAACCTAGTTAATTGATACATCAAAAACATCTCATATATCCATGTGCTTAGAAACACCACTAATGCCATGGTCTTCTACCCTCTATACATCATCCCATACATATCATTCATGAGTTAGACCTAGATGATACACCCAAAATATAAATTACTCCCTAATCTAACATCGATTGGCATAAGGCTATCATGTATAGTGGTACCCTATTTCTCAACTTGTGACATAGTATTGGCACTATCACAATATTTCAAATATTTGGAATCTATGCAATATAAACATCAAATAATCTCACCCTCATCCCTAGATAGATCTTATCTAATCATGTTTCCCATTTGGTCCATGCTCATCTCTCCTATAGATCATTCAATGACCCTATCATCACTGGTGTCCCTCCTATAGGTAGTCCAAGCAATACATGGACATCCTCTAATGTGATAACTACCTCTATGGTATCCCCATCCACCACCCATCAATCATTCCCATGCTCCAAGGAACATGACAATGAGATTATCACTTAGCAAGATGCATCTCATCTCCATGATTCTTCCCAAGCCCAATTTTACCAATCTTATTCTATCCACACCTATCAATCACTCTAATAAATCAAGTAACCATGAGGCATTGATCAATCTCCAAAACCCCTATTGCTCTTATAAATTTCTTAGGGTTCATTCTAGTATCTATATTTTACCTAATCATCCCATTTCTATAAATTACTCACTTTTAAATAAAAATACTCAAAAAAATTAAATTTTTAGTTGTTTGCCTATGTTACACTCATTGTGGCCAGTATGCATCCTCCCCATCTCAGTTATCATCTCCTGACAATCCTCACTCTCTGGGTCTCTCACTTGGTCTATCATAGCTTTATTATTGTTAGAATATAAAATAATGACAAATGAATTCTTTTTTACCCTAATTATATTAACTATTTCAAAAATTATTTACCTTTCAAAAATTTACCATCATATTTCTTATTTTTCTCATATATTTATCTCTACTAACTCTTTTCCAAACCATAAAATGTTCTAGAATCTTGATGTCATAGAGAATATTTTCAATTATTATATTTACATGTTGAAAAAAAAAATATCTTTTTCACTAATCTCTATAGGTTTTCCTAATGTTATTCACATTATAAATTATTTTCATTTGAAACATACACCCATATATGATTTGTTATGCAAGAATGTTTTATGGTAGGGCATTGAGCATGAATTCCTTGTTCAGGGTACAAGAAATTTCAGCACTAGGTGTGGAAGTGTTATCACTCACTTATGCATAATGAGCATCATGTCTCATCTCAATGATGTAAATGTCCCTAATTCATGAGACCCTTGTGCTCCTTGGGACAAGCCTCTAGATTAGGTTGGATTCCTTCTATTCTAAGTGCACCTAGTTTAAAATCAGCACATAGACCTAAAGAGTATAAAGGTAAACCTACTACTAATCTAAACCTGAGATTTTTTATGGAAAAGTGAGGGATAAGGTAAGATAATGCTTGAAAATAAAAAGGAGATACATAGAGAAAATATCAAGTGCTCATACTACCATGAACACACTATAAATATTTAATAACAAGATGTTATCACATAGACTCTACCTAGGCCACTCCAAATGTACAAGTATTTTCCATAGAGGCATATTAATGTAGTGAAATACTAAGAGGGATGACAAATTATCAATAGATAATGTCTACATAGACCTGAATGTGCACAAGATAGACCTACAAGTGAGTTTTGAGTTCCACACAGAGGTGTTGGGAATAGATAATAATGACAGGGGTGATTATTAACCATATACAAGGATCAACAAACATATATAACACATAAGGTGTAATAATAATAGAGATAGGTGAACTTAATACTCATTAACATGCAAGGTTGACCAAACAAAAGTGATCTTGGAGGGAAAATTTTGGAAATATGAGGTTGCTAAAAATGTTAACCCTTTTTAAAATTAAGAACAAGGTGTTTATAATATCAATCCATTTTATAATTAATTTACCACTTATGGTGGTGGATACAACCTTCAATTCCATTATGGTTTTGCATCCATGCTTCTTGAATTTCATCTGGTGATTTGGATTTAGGAGTTGATGGTAGGGTTCATCATGGATCCATTGTATGTCTAAGAGTGGAATATCCTTAAAAAACTTAAAGGGGTGCCATGTGATCATATTTTTATGTTTTACTACCACTTATACATTTATTTATCTTGATAAGGCCTCGAATGCTACTCAACTACCTTTCTAACTACCTCTTTATACCTTAATACCACCTATCAATTACTACATGGTTCTTCTTTGAACTACCATATTATTTATTTGCACCTAGGATCTATATTAGTCTACTAAGTAGTATGTGCACATCATATATCATAGTATATAATGTATGAGATCGTAAGACTGAAATTGTGTGATTTGGTGTGATACTTCATCTTGAAGATATAGGGGGCTTTTAAATAGGAAGGTACATGAAGCTGATATGACCTAGGTGAATTCTTTATAATTTAGAACTATTTTTTGTGAAACTCTATGTGTGTTATCAAAAGACTAGAGCTCTACATTCTTGAACTTACACAACACTTAGTTTTTGCAATGAAGAATCCTATGTGGGATGTGCAGTAGGAATGCCTAGTGGATGTGAACCATCACTACCTTAATGCATAGGTATGTGATGACTGCCTTAAGCATGGGCATAGAAAGGGGTGTTTGCACATGGTTTACTTAAATCACTTGGAACTTTTCAAGTGTACAAATCATTTTTAAGGATTTTTTGAGTTCTGCATAGGGTGGGTGTGATTTAGGAAGTTAACACCTCTTGAGACTTCTACAGGTTGTTTTCCTATTAAGTGTGAATCTAGTAACCTTTAAAGTGATCCATCAGGCATGGGGTATTTTAATTTATATCATTTTGCCTATGAATGCACTAGTTTTATATCCCTAGGCTTTGAATGAATTTATACCCTCTTGTAAAAATAAATAACTATGTCAAAGGCACTTAGAAGAAAGAATCCTAGCTAAGAGAAACACTATGCATAAGCACTTATAGGAAATAATACTATCCTAAAAAAAAGTGCATAAAACACTTAGGGAAATGAAAATCATCTAATCTACTTATTTACAATGTATATAAGATTCAATGTAGATAGTGTTTGAGATAGATCCCATTGACTAGGATAGGTAGTTCCTCTCCATTCAAGTTAGAAAGATAGAAAGCATTAGATTGTTTATGGTTGGTTATGGTATATGGAACATTCCATATTAAGTAAAACTTAGTATGCCTTCCATGTTTCACTCTATCTACATCCCACTTGATCACTAAATATCCCTCCTAAACACTTCTATTGTTGGCCCTCTTATCAAAAAAAATTCTTCATTTGGACATGTTGGAGCTCCATAGTATATGTATCATGTGCTCTAATCTCTTTGAGATCTATTATCTCTACTAATCTTACTATGAGAGGATCACTTTTAAGAAATTCCAAATGATGAGTAAACTCCAATGAAGGCAACTTAAGAGATGTGGGAAATCTAGTCTCCCTTCCATATACTAACATGAAGGGTGAATTTCTTAACACTATGTTGGGTGACTCAATCAACTCAAAGGGTAGTTCTAAGCTTAATATGCCAAACTCATTAATTATCTTCCATTGTCTTATTTATGATGTGAATCAAATTTTTATTCATATATTCAGCCAGACCATTACCTTGAGGGTAATAATTTGATGATGTGCTCAAATAGATGTTATGCTTGATGTCCCATTTGATGATCTTTATTATAAGGAAATTTAATGCATTATCAAAGATAATGGTGGTTAGGACATTGAATCTTGTCATAATACCTTCATATAAGTTTAAGATGGATGCCTCATTAGCCTCTTTAAGTGCTACTCATTTTATCCACCTTATGAAATAGTTTGTGGCTTTGAAAATCCATTTATGTCCATTGCTTGATGGTGGGTTAATCATGCCTATGAAATCTAGGCCCCATTGTGTAAAGGGTTGATCATATTATATTGGGCATAATGGTAAGGTTTCTAGCCTTTATTTTCCTACAAAGAAGGCACATTTCTAAAAAAAATTATGTATGTGCATGCATCTTTGAATAGAGTTGTCCAATAATATACATCTCACATGATTTTCATATCAAGTGTCTTGGGTGAATAATGGCCTCCTACATGGCTATCATGGAATTCTTAAATAATTCTACCCACTTGGTTTGATTCTATACATCTCAATAGGACTCCATTGAGGTCCTTCCAAAAAATCACACCATTGATGAACACATAGGAAATGGCATATAACCTAAAATGTTTGCATTTAGATTTATCAAGGCTAGGAAGATACATGCCATGTTGAAGTAAGGATTTCATATTCTACATCTAATCTATTTTAGCTTCTTGGCCTATTGATTCCTTTTCATGTGATACCAAGACTATCCCATCTTATAGCTTTTCCACTTTTGCTAATTTTTCATAGAGTCCCTTTCCTTATACTATCTTGGTGACCTAGATGTCTATGTCATACTCCATCACCTTTGTGACCTAACCAACCATTTTCTCACTAATATCCTTACTAAGCAGAAAATCTTTGACACCTACGTGCATGACCATGAGTTGTATTTTATTATTCGAAAGCATATGTTTAAATTTATTGAGTGATCTCATAACTTTGAGGATGTTCTTCTCCAAAAAAATATAATTCAACTCATAATATTCTAGTGCCTAGATGAAGAAGGCCATCGATTACTCCAAATGACCATTGTTTTGTTGTGTAAGTATAGCTGAGATACCTTTGATCCCTCTGAATTAATAAAGGATAAAATCCTTAATATAATCTTGATTGATCAATGTGGGAACATATGTGATGGCATACTTGATGGCTTAAAAAGTATCCATGCCTTCATGGGTCTAATTGAACACAACATTCTTCTTGAGCATCATCGTGAGGGGTCTGTTTAGGGTGGCAAAATTAGGCACAAATATTTTGACAAAGTTAATCTTTCTTAAGAAGCTTTGGATCCTCTTCTTTTGAATTAGAATAGGGAGAGATGAGATATATTTGACTTGTTTTTGATAAATTGTGAGTCCCTTTTTGGAGATAATGTGTCTGAGTAGAGTGCCCTCATGAACTATGAAGATAGACTTATTAGGATTCAGAGATATTTCAAAATCTTGACACCTTTCAAAGAATTACTCTAGATGATCTAAATGATCTTTTCCATATTTGGAAAAGATAGTTATACCATTGAGGTAAACCAATTTATTGATGAGATCCTTAAATTCTACATACATGTCTCTTTGGAAAGTTGTTCTTGAATTTTTCAAATTGAATGACATCTATTATTATGTGAAGGTTTCCCACTTAGTGGTGAACATTTTTTTGTAATGATTGCACTCTTAAACTAGAATCTAGTTGTATCTTGAGTAACCATCTAGCAAAGAGAAAATAAATATGTCTCTATGATAGTTTGTAATATCTACTTTATTGGTGGGAGGGGATAATGGCCTTTGAGGGAAGCCTTGTTCAGGTCTCTAAAGTCCACACATAGATGGATTTCCATATTCTTATTTTGCATCAAGACTAAGTTATAAACCCATAAAGAGTGTTTAATTGGGAGTATTATACTAACTTCAATGAGCTTTAGATCTCCTTTCTCATTAATTGTTCAAGATTTGGATTGATCAACCTCTACTTCTAGCAGACTGGTTGTGCATCAAGGTCAAGATTAATTATGTGTTGCACTAAGATTTGATCAAATCCTTTAAGGTCATTATATCTCTATGAAAATATATGATTTTATCTCCTATTGAGTTTAGTGAAGCTCATAATTTTTAGTGAGGAGCATACCTTACTACTTTTAATGTCTTTCCTTCTAAAATGGTTACCTATGCAGAGACTTCTTATTTTGTTGTCATGCTTCACCTTTCTCCTTTGAATTTGTCATTAGAATTGAAGATGATTTCTAAGGTAACTATCCCTTTTGGTATCTTTTTTCCCTTTAATTTGATGACTTGATCTTCATATTAGGCTTACAATTGTCATTGGTTCCTGATGTAGAACTCTACCTCATCCTATAATAAATTGATGATATTCTCATCACTCTCTAACACCTACTAATTATTTGTATTACTAGGTATTACTGGTCTAATAACAAGTTTGACAAGTTACTCATACTCCATTATATCATATGGGATGTCATCTGCACACCTATAGTTGTGAGTCTATCTACATCTTTATTCTATGATCTTGGTATGTAAATAATATTAAGCACATCAAAGCCTTCAATCATATCCTATACTCTATGCTTGTAAGCTTTCATCATGACATTTTTGGTCATGCTCTATGGCCTAACCTAGTTAATAACCAGTTCATTATCATCCAATACCTATAGTGTCTTGATACCTCTCTTTTGCACAAACTAGAGGCCTTAGATTAGTGCCTCATTTTCTAAAACATTATTCATGTAAATGAACTACAATCTAAAGGAATGGAAATATTTATCCTTTTGAGGGGAGACTAGCATCACACTATCTTCAATGTTATTTTTACTTTGAGAACCATCAAAGTACAACTACCATGTACCATCAAGGTTCTCTTACACCTTCATGAGCTCAAGATTCATGTTCTCATCCTCTAGGATATAGTACGTGCTTAGCCATATCTCCTCTACATTTTCATATAGGTCACATTCAAAATGTTTAAGTGCCTATTCATCTAGCAAATTATTTGGGATCTCTTTAAACGATGTCGTAGCTTCATGGAGATTCAGATTCTCCTCCTAATCAAACATTATGTAGTTTAATTCAATTGAGATAGAAGATTATGATTCAACATGGATTTTGAAGATAGGTTCAGCCCTGATGGTTGTTTAAGTCCTATAACTAGTTCTAAGTTACATATGTGACAAATTTGAAGATAAATACACACCCATTTTTGTTATGAAGTCTTGGGAGATGCATATGGAAAAGTAAGGAGGTAAGTCAATGACTATGATATCTATGCAATTGAGAGGGTTTGGAATTCATGCAGTGTAAGATTCAAATCTTTGATGATTTCCACAATTTTGACTATCATGCCATCGAGTTGGACCACTCCTTTGGAAATAGGAGAATACATAATTTAAAGCATATCTACAATATTTTTTGGCATTATTGAGCCACTTGATCCTAAGTAGATCATGCAGTTGTACATTAAATTAATAATAAACATATTTATTTAAAATTAATGTACTAGATGTTGGCCAATGATTAAAGAGATGTAGAATATGGGTAGATTAGTGTGATTGTGCACTTGTACTTCCTCTAATTTAGTTTGGCATAGACTCACAAAGATGGAAGTCATAAGTTGGAATGTCTTACACTCCTGAAATCTTTGAAGAGTGTCTTGTAGTAAATTCCTTTGAGATGGAATAGCAAGAGCATCCCACATGGTTACATTGAGGCTTGTCTTCTTCATTTGTTTAACTATCTTGAAGGGAATCTATGATCCCTTTGACTATGGTTGTTGTACATCAACCTCTTCTCTTTATGTAGTATATTCCATACACACTAGAGGTTACGTAGGTGCCTTGGCTTGTGTACCTATGAGAGTGACATGGGGCATTGAAGTTAAGGGCACTGAAGTTGGTATTGCCTCCTTTGTCACTCTTATTTTAAATCTTATATTGAAACTAATTAGGGTGCTTTTCCCACTTGGCACACCATTTTAATTCACATAGTTTAAGTCATCCTCTTGCCAATTGATTAGAATAGCGCCATCTTATTATTTCACTAGAATTTGAAATTTTCCTTCATGCAGAGCCATGTTATTCATTTGATCTTGAGGTTTTGATGAACATTGCACCATTATCACTTGGTTCATGACCCCATTTATTCATGTATCTTGATTATGTGGTTAGTCACATGGAAAACACCATTTGAGATCTTATGCAATATTGATTGTCACCAATATAAGGGATCTAAAGGAATTAACAATATCATGTTTTTATGCATAAGGCATTCTATTGTATGTGAGTTAATTTTATGCTTGTACACCACCTTGGTAAGGAGGTATACTTGATTGGTATTATTGAGTGATGGGTTGATAAGGTCTAGAGTACTACACTTGTTACCTTTTAATGGTGACAAGCTCATTCCCAAAGCTTTGTAGTAGCATTTCAACCTCATGCAATTCATTAGGGGAAATAGCAGATCAATTTGGTGGGATTACTATAAAGTGGATAGGTGTTAACATAGGTTGAGTGAATAATCATCTAGGAAGAAGCTCTATGAATAGAGGCATAGGGGGTCTAGGTGTAATTTTCCCTACTTGGATCAAACAATTTTATACATGCATAGAAACTTCATAGGCATTAGGTAACACTATGCCTCTAATGGATTGAATTATCACAACTATATCACTGTTAAGAGATTTTATAAAATATAAAAATGTAGTGTTGGGAGATGGCTTACATAAAGGTGGGATTCTATCCCAAACTCTTTGGAACCTGAAGTTGAATTCAACCCTCATTTCATGAGGGGATCAATTTATGGTTGTGATTTACTCTCTTAGGGACAAGTGGTTACTCTGATCCTCAAATTGATTGCATAATTCATCCCTGAGTTCATCCTGATTGTGAATAGAATTTGGTCTCAAGCCTTCATATCATTGAAGGGCTTTACCTTTGAAGGAAGAGGCAAGTATCTTGACTATGACATTATCTTCAATGACATGGTGCACTGAAAATATATTCACAGCATATTGAATATGCTCCACAAGGGAATTTACATTCTCACTAGTAATGTAGGACAAGCTTTTGAGGGTTGTGACTAGAATGTTGTCATACTAGGAAGGAATTAATGGATTACCTCCATTGAAAGGTAAAAACATCTCATTTCTCTACATAGCCATGAATGGGATAGGGGATAAGCTAAGTGTAGGTAAAATTCTAAATGGAAGTTCAAGCTAAATTATGGGAGTCAACTGACTTGAATCATTCCTCCTTCTAATACAGAATGAAGATGTTCTTACTCTTCTTCTCTTAGAGGGTGCTAGAAGCTCAATGAAATGGAAGTCAATTCCTTTCACATATGATCTTTTTCTTCTTGGCATGTAGATTGGGGGTTAATCTTTATGAACTAAAAATGATTAGAGTTTCCAAGTACTTTTACTGAGTTACCATTATATTTATTATCTAAGGGTAACATCGAGTCCTTAGCCATTTCTTCAAACTAGTCCAACTAGGCATTTTAAAAATTATTATCATTTAAAATGTGTACCCATTGATTCTCTATTATGCATAAATGTTTTGTGGTGGGGTGCTAAGTGTGAATGCTTTGTATAGGGTGCAAGAAAGTTTGGCACTAGGTATAGAAGTCTTATCACTCACTTGCATGCACTGATATCAATTATCTCATTATAATAATGAGAACATCCCCAAGGTATGGGACCCTTGTGATCCTTGGGGTGAGCCTCTAGAGTAGGGCATATTCCTTTTATTATAAGTGTATCTAGTTTAATACCAACATATAGACCTAAAAAGTAGAAAGGTAAACCTATCACTAATCTAAACCTAGTATTTTTGAGGGAAAAGGGAGGGAAAAGGTAAGAAAATGCTTGAAAATAAAAAGGTGATACATCAATAATATATTGAGCACTTATACTATCATGAACACAATACAAATACTTAAGAACAAGACATTATCACATAGACTCTACCCAAGCCATTCCAAATACATAATTATTTTGCATAGAGGTTTGGGAATGTAGTAAAACACTAAGAAGGATGAAAAATGATCCATAGACAATGTCTACATAAACCTGAATGCACATAAGATATGACCTGCAAGTGAGTTCTAAGTTCTACATAAAGGTGTTAAGAATGAATAGTGATGAGAGCAGTGAGTATTACCCATAAACATGGATCAAAAAAAACATATATCATATAGGGTGTAATAATAATAGGGAGAGGTGAACTTAATTCTCATTAGCATGTAAGGTTTAACCAATATAAGTGCTCTTAGAGTGTAAATTTTGGCAGTGTGATCTTGCCTAAAAATGTTGACCCTTTTTATAACAAATAACAAGGCTTATATAAGATCAAGCCATTTTATAATTAATGTGCCACTTGGGGTGGTATACACAACCTTTAATTCCATTATGGTTCTACACCCATACTTATTGAATTTTGTCTAGTTATTTATATTTAGGAGTTGGTGGTAGGGTTCATCCTAGATCCACATGTATGTCTAAGAGTGTAATATTCTTGGAAAATTCATAGGGGTGGTGTGTACTCATATTTTGATGTATAACCATCACTTTGGCATTTACTTATCATAACAAGGCCTTAAATTATACTCAACTACCTTTCTAACTACCTCTTTAGACCTTGCTACCACTTGTCAATTTCTACTTGAGCCTTCCCTAAACTGCCACATCATTTCTTTGCACTTGACATCCACATCAGTTCATTAAGTAGTATGTGTGCAACATATATTGTAGTCTATGATGTATGAGATTGTAGGAGAAAAATTATATGATTTGGTGTAATACTTCATCCTAAAAATATAGGGGACTTTTAAATAGGAAGGTGCATAAAGATAGTATGACTTGGGTGTGCTCCTTACAATTTAAAACTACTTGCATAAATCTACCTATGTTATTTGAAGACTAGGGTTCTACATTCTTGAAATTGTGTGCCACTTAGCTTATGCAATGAAAAATCATATATGGGATGTGTATCAAGAATGCCTAGTGGGCATAAACCATCACTTAGTTGATGCATAGGTTTATGTTGGTTGCCTTAATCATGGGCATAGATGATGGCATCTACTCATGATTTTATTAAAGAACTTGACACTTCACTGGTGTGAAAATCTTATTTAGGGATTTTTTGAATTTTACACAGGCTAGGGGTGACTTAGGAATTTAATAGACACCTTCACATTTCTCATATCTCCTTCTTTATCTACAATACTAAGTTATCTAAAGGTATTAGTTTTTCAATTTTATCATTTCATTTATCTTATTTTCTCCTTATTGCACTTTATTTAGTTTTAGTGTTATGTGTCGCTATGTTTATTTCCTAAAGCACCATCTTGTGTTGCACCTATGTGACATATGATGAGCTTTGAATGGAGCATATGTATACACATAATATTTTCAAAATTCATCAATTATTGATGATTTATATCTTATAGGAACCCACCAAGTCTCAATCTTTATGAGTACATGCCTTAAGGGGTGTACCAGGAAAGGAGTGGGCATACCATTGTTGCTTTACAAGATTGTTATCCCTTATTAACACTTGTTATCAATCCAACCAGCTCCTAAAACCATTCCCATAAGCTTTTCTTCCTATTTTACACCTTCATCTAGTCTTTTACCACCTTCATTAGCCCTTTCCCTAACCTAAACCCCTTTTTGGTAGTTTACATAACTATGTCAACCACATAAACCTTGTATTGTTATTTACAAAATCTTATTAAGAAATAGGTTGGCCATGGACAACATAGTTCATAACCTAGTTAGTTTTTACAAATTTCAATAGTATGTCAACTAGGTTGACCTTATTGGCCTAAATTTTTAGAAAGGTTTTGTTAGAGATCTAGATTACACCTTAGGTAGAGGCAACAATCTTCAGGTCCTACTTCCAAATCTAGCTCAACATGGGACTAACCCCAGGTTGTGGGTATCCTATAATGGGGTCAGACCTCTAGGATTTTTATTGAGGATAGTTCCTCTAATGCATCATTTTAGCCTATTACCACTACTAAAACCTACTAATGACCAAGGAAAAGGGATAGAGAGAGAGATAAACATGAAAGGGAAACCTAAGCTAATATTGGTGATGCACCTAAATTATGGATTAATCCACCCTGATTGACTCTTAGAATACTAATGAAACAAGTAAAATACTAGATCTAAGATCTTACATATTTTTCATACATCAGTATTTCATGAAGAGGTTCACCAAATGATCTAAGATGAGGGAAATGAAGGAGAGGTCTAAAGTAAGACACTAACCAGTCATAGTATCCACATCTGGGTTTCAATCAAGAGATGTAGAACATTAAACATGACCTACATAACTAGATGAACTAGTAACCAGGTGAGATCATAATTTGAAAAGGGAGAAACTTCTACCACATATGCAAATATAACATGTACACACTATACTATAATAATGAAATCTAAAACATAATCTTCTATTCATTTCAAGAGGTTACATGCTCCATCTTGGTAGATTTTGGTCATGTCCAAGAGGAGTAGAGAAAATTAGAGAGAGATCAATTTTTTGGCTCAAAAGCCTTTATATATAGTAGAAATAGAAAGAGAGATGGGAAAAATGCCTTAGAGAATGGAGAAAAGATCATCATGATCAAGAAGTGAGGTGGTAGCTCATTGATTGCCTTCTACATGTGTGTCTTGATCAACAAATGGGCTTGCTTTTGTCCCACTAATCCTCAAGCTACTCTCATTGGTTGAGAGTGTCCTACTAGAGATAAGAGTTTGTTCCATGATGACTAAGTCTGTTTGAGTGGAATCAATGCACTTAACTACTTTTCCCACTACCAGTTCACCACCTTGGGACCTTAATACCACTTGACATGCTCATGAGGATCAAATCCTTGAAACTTGATACTAGCATTCATGCCATGCTTGAATGGTGGATTACATGTTTTATCAATGATGGAGCCACATGCATAGATAAAACCCTTTTGTATTAACCACATATCTACTCCATTTTCATGTTTGGATCATAGGTCCCACCTATAGATGGAAAACTAGTCTAAGGTCATTGGTTTTCCCATAGTTGTCCATATTAATGTAGACTTATAGACCATAGACTCTTTTAGACTCCCTTTAGGTCTAAAAAGACACATCACTCTTTGCAAGAGCTGAGAGTTCACCATACTTAGGTCCTTCTTTAGATATGGCAAACATAGTCACAATAATAAATCATATGAGCCATAATAATGTTGAACCAAAGGTCCATATTAAGCTCCAATGATGGTCCCTTATATTCCTTATACCTGATTACATCATATTGATCATTCCATGGCATTTAAACAAGCTTCAATGGTATCTAGATGACCTTACAAGACCTTATTTCCCTTGGTTTAACATGGCTTCTCAACCTCTATCAAAAACCCTAGGCTTGCCTTTGTTCTAATTAGCCATCAAAATTTGACTCAGCTCATTGACATATTGACTCATCTCATACTATTGGTCTTACTTGATACAAAAGCCTATTGATCATTGATTCTCTAATAATTGAATGCACTATTGACACTTTTCATGCATGTATTTTCTCTTGAGATTAATTGATCCATTTGACCTTTGTTGACTATTAGATCTAAATGCTCAATCAAACACCAACCATTGATCTACTAAGACCCACTATTTGAAAACTAATGACTAGTTCATGATCTTAAAATTGATGTCTTTACTTTGGTCAAATGACATTTACATGACCATCATTGATGTACCAAAGACCATCAAATTTAGTATCATATGGATTTTTTTAGTAGCTTTAACTTGACATTAGCATGATTAAGCTTTTTGACCAACTTTGAAGGCTTGGATCTTGAAGCACAAATGTCATGGAGGCATAAAACTTGTAAGAGATGTTTTTGATGCTAAGAGGAGTAAACCCATTTTATTCAATAGTCCTGACAGCCTTCTAAGTGAAGATATTAAATACACAAGTTGGTCAGTCCACTTCACATTAGCATGAATGTCTTATGTTTTTTTACCAACTTTGAAGACTTGGATCTTGAAGCGTGAATGTCATGGAGGCACCAAACTTTTAGGAGATTTTCTTGATGCAAAGAGGGATGAACCCATTTGATCTACTGGTCTTGGGAGCCTTCTAAGTGAAGATATTAAATACACAATTTGGATGGTCCACTTGATCCTATATGACATCTTGGCTCAAAAATAGCTAAGTATGGAAACGTAGCAGATTCTGATGAGGAGCCAACTTTGAACATGCATAACTTATACCATGATTTAATGGATGATTTGAATCTTAACATGTAACAACTAGGTACCAATATGTATAAACCCATGTGATCAATTTTTCTTGAGATTACCACACATGTGAGATATGGCCTCATCAATATGCTCACTTGGATCTATTTTAGCTTCTTCAAAAATGGCTAAGTATGGAAAATTTGCATATTTTGCCTAAGAGTCCAACTTTGGGTCTTCATATCTTTTGATGTGCTTTGGCAGATGACCAAAAACTTGGCACATGTGTTCTTGGGACTAACATGAATAAACCCATATAACCAATTATCCCTAACTCATCCACACAGGGTAATTGTGATGTCAAAAAAGTGCCTATTCAGAATTTTTGCCACTAGACTCAAGATGTCTAGATGAACACAGTGAAGAACTCGATGAAAACCATACACTTTCATATTTATTCTAGGCACTCTTGACATTCCAAAGGGTTTTTTCAACCATGTTCATCTTACTCATCCATTAGCAACCTGATCCATACTGGTACAAGCTTGGTATGTGGGCCAAAATTGGCAAACATCTTTGGTGACTCACAGGGGTTGCATGCTTGTTTATGCAAAATAACCTAGACCATGTACCTAGTCCAGTCCATTGGGCATGGAGTCTCTATTTGGGTCCAACACATTGACCTAGTGCCAATCTTACTCTAACCTATCTTGAAATAAAAACAAGGACCAAAAAGAGAACAAAATAAGATAGAGTGCCCAAGGCACTTATTGAAAGGAAACTAGCCTACTGACTAAAATAAGGACAACAAATAAATGTTCTAAATTATCACTTATAGGAATTTGAACAACATTAATCTAATATATATAGCCTAAAACTATGTGTACCTTTCCTCTTGGATCAAAAGGAAAGTTTGACAATTTTATTGCCTCATGAGATGATGAGGAATGGAATGAGGCATATAGCTTCTTGACCCCTAGTCTTAATGCCTCTTTATTCATTATATTGGCCAACTTAATTAGCATGATGATTAGTGAGAACCAGGCAGCTCTAAATAGGTCAATTATGTGCATCCAGATAGTCTCAGCTTTGTCATATGGATTCTCAACTATAATCTCTAATAGTGGTTCAACAAGTCATACCTCTTTGGTTTCCATGGTGTCCTCAATAATACTAGGATTCTTCTTTGATTCAAGTTCCTCAGGCTCAAATCTCTTCATATTCTACCCTATCTTGGTCATTTTCCTCCATTGGAAATTATTTTTCCACCTTCTTAAGCACTTGATCATCAACTTGACAAAGATCCTTAATAAGAGATATCTCAATCTCATCCATGTCCTCCATTTGTACCAATATCTCATCAAGACCAACCTTCTCATTTTACTTGAGCATCCCCAAAGTAGCACTATCTTCTTTTATCTCCAAAACATTAATGGAAGCCTTAGATGAAGATTCAACTAGCTATATTATCCCATCATCCAAGTCTTCCATCTTAATTTCATCAATCTCACCCATGAAATCATGGTACAGCTAATGCCAATGGTCTTCTTCTTTAATAATGCTCTCTACCTTAAAAATGGTGTTGTGTGAGTTTTCCTCATGGCTACCTTCCAAAGAAATATAATCCTATACTTGATCTATATCAGCTACTACAAGATCTTGAGAAAACTCTTGATCTTAGATAGTTGATATGTGATTAATAGGTTCTTGAGAAATAACCTCTTGATGCACATCAGAGACTTCCCCATATTGGATCTCATCTCCAACTTGAAATTACTCTTGTAGTTCATCCTCTTTGACATTATGAAAAATTGAGACATGCTTTCTCTCACCAAGTGGTGTCCCAATACTGATCTCCTCTTTTGGCTCTGATAATCCATCATTATTAGTTATGAGTTCAACATGGAGTTCACCACTTAAAGGAGTGGCATAGGATATTCTTGGGATGACTCCAAGAGAGATGAGACATATATGACACCTCCTTGGTTCAAATACTTATCTTTTATACTCACATCCTTTTTTTTAATTTGCATGCTACTCTAAATGGATTTCTAAGATGGAAATGACCTGGATTATTAAGGAGGGAGGGATGGGGGTTAAATGACCTTGGATTTTCTTGACTGTGCGACTTGGCTCAAAGATGGGAAAGATAGAGGTTCTAATTTGACCTTTTGATTCTAGTTCTCCTCCTCTTCCCTTATCTTTAGCTCCAACTCTTTATTTTCCTATCAATATTCTATTGGAATATCTCCTCTTTAATGTGGTTAGTAGCTTCATGAAGATAAGGAACACAAGAAGATTCTTGTGGAAGGGTGAGAGAGGTTTGCCTAGGTTCATATCCTTCTTCAACTTGGGTCCTCAAGTCCATATTTACTTCACTTTTCCCACCCCATGATTTCACCACTTTCTTCCATCTTGGAACATTGAAGGACTTCATAAGGGGTTTTTGAGGAAGGATGGAATCTTGAACCTTAATAGTAGGCTATTCCACAACAATCTCCTTCTTTCTTTGACAACTCTCTTAGATATATCTCCAAGAGGGAAAGGTCTAAGGAACATATGAAGAACTTGAGACATTCAAAGGGATACTTGGAATGTTCTCTTGGGGAGGAATGGGTGGCACATAATAATTTTGAGGTGGTGTATATTGAGGCACATAAGGTTGGTGAGGTTGGATCTATTGTTCCTCAATGCCTTTTACCTTGTCCTCAATTTTTTGAATGTAACCACTTACATCCATCATCTCACTTGTGAGATTATTATAGTTTGCTCTTTTAATATATGCCCATTCTTATTTTATTTGATGTAATGAATATCTCACATGATGGACCTATTGAGGAGGGACATCTTGGCCATAATACTTATATAAGCACAATTCTAGTGCATGTTTCTCAATTATTTTTAAAGTTAGATTAAGTGCTAGTATAGATGGCTCATGATAGGGTTGATGAGGAGTAGTATTATGATGGGATTTATATTCATATGGAGGATTAGGGAAATATTATTGCATATATGACTAAAATAGGTATTCATGTTATTGGTGAGGATTATGAGTTGGGTAAGAGTTGTTCCCTTGATCAAAAATATCATGAGAAACTTACCACATCTCCTCATAATTTTGATAGAATCTTGGTAGGGCTAATTAAACTCATATGTATCATAAGGATCATATTGGAGCTATTGATAAGGAGGTGGATAATATGGATATTCACCATAGTTGTTCATATTGACCTCATATATCAAATTATATGTAAAAACTAATTAAAAACTTCATTGAGACATACCTAATCTGCTCATAACTAGAAGCTTGATTTGGAGTATTCATTGGTGCTAATGTTCTTGCTTCCAAAATTTGATTCAATGAAATACACACCAAGATCTTTCCACTCTTTTGGACCTTATCCCATTAAGTGTGCCAAAACTATTAGAGATCTAGATTATACCCTAGTTGGAGGTAGGAGTGCTTAGGTCCTACTTCTAAATCTAGCTCAACATGAGATTGAGCCCAGATTATGGGTATCCTATAATGGGGCTAGGATTTTTAATGAGGATAGCTCTTATGATGCATCATTTTAGCCTATTTCCACTACTAGAACTTATTAATGACCAAGGAAAAGGGAGAGAGAGAGAGAGAGAGAGAGAGAGAGAGAGAGAGAGAGAGAGAGAGAGAGAGAGAGAAACATGAAAGGGAAATATAAGCTAATAGTGTTAATCCACCTAAATTATCATTTGATCCACCCTACTTGACTCTTAGAACAATAATGAAACAATTAAAAGACTAGATCTAGGATCCCAAATATCTATCATAAATTAGTGTTTCATGAATAGGTTCACCAAATGATCTAATATTAGGGAAATTAATGAGAGGTCTAAAGTAATACAATAACCAATCATAGTATCCACATGTGGGCTTCAATCAAGAGATGTAGAACACTAAACATGACCTACAGAACTAGATGAACTAGTAACTAGGTGAGACCGTAATTTGACAAGAGAGAAACTTCTACCACATATGCAAATCTGACATGTACACACTAGACTAGAATAATTAAATATAAAACATAGTCTTCTATTCATTTTAAGAGGTTACAAGCTCCATCTTAGTAGATTTTGGTCATGTCCAAGAGAGGGAGTAAATAAAATCAAAGAGATATCCATTTTTTGGCTCAAAAGCCTCTATATATAGTAAAAAGGGAGAAAGAGAGATGGGAATAATGCCTTAGAGAATGGAGAAAAGATCATCATGATCAAAAAGTGAGGTGGAATCTCATTTATTTCCTTCTACATGTGTGTCTTGGTCAACAAATGGACCTCTTTTTATCCCACTAGTCCCCGAGCTCTTCTCATTGATTGAGCGTGTCCTACTAGAGAAAAGGGTTTATTCCATGATGACTAAGTCTATTTGAGTGGAATAAATTCCATAAACTACTTCTCCCACTCCTAGTTCATAACTTTGGGACCCTAATTCCACTTGATATGCTCATGAGGATCAAAAATTTGAAACTTAATACTAATAATCATGTAATGCTTTGAGTGGTAGAGTACCTGCTTTGTTGATGCTGGAGCCACATGGATAGATGAAACCCTTTTGTATTAACCACATATCTACTCTATTTCCATGTTTGGATCATAGGTCCCACCTGTAGATGGAAAACTAATCTAAGGTCATTAGTTTTCCCATAGTTATCCATATTAATGTAGACCTATAGACCATAGCCTCTTTTAGACTCCCATTAGGTCTAAAAAGACCCATTAGTCTTTGTAGGAGCCAAGAGTTCACCATACCCAGGTCCTTCTTTTGAAATGGTGAACATAGTCACAAGAATGAATCCTATGAGCCATAAGAATATTGAACCAAAGGTCCATATTGAGCTCCAATGGTAATCCCTTATATTCCTTACACCTGACTACATCATATTGATTATTCCATGGCATTTAAATGAGCTTTAATGGTGTTAGGATGACCCTAAAAAACCTTGTTTCCCTTGGTTGAAAATGGATTCTCAATTTTTATCACAAAATCTAGGCTCACCTTTATTTTGATTGATCATTAAAATCTGACTCAACTCATTGACATCTTGACTCATCTTTCATCATTAATCTTGCTCAGTATGAAAGCCCATTGATCATTTATTCTCTAATAATTGAACATGTTATTGACACTTGTATGCATTTATTCTTAATATTCATTGACCCATTTGACCTCCACTCTCCATTAGATATAAATTCTAAATCAAACACCAACCTTTGATCTATTGGGACACACTTTTGAAAACTAATGACTAGTTCATGATCTTAAAATTGATGTCCTCACTCTCATCAAATGATGTTTGCACAATCATCATTGATGTTCCATAGACCATAACATTTTGGCTCATATGGATTTTTTTAGTAGCTTTAACTTGATGTTAGCATGAATGTCTTATGTTTTTTGACCAACTTTGAAGGCTTGGATCTTGAAGCATGAATGTCATGGAGGCACCAAAATTTCAAGAGATGTTCTTGATACAAAGGGATGAACCCATTTGATATGCTAGTCTTGAGAGCCTTCTAAGTAAAGATATTAAATACATAAGTTAGCTAGTCCACTTGATCATGTGTGACATCCTAGATCAAAAATGGCTAAGTATAGAAACTTAGTATATTTTGATTAAGGAGCCAACTTTGAACATGCATAACTCATACTACACTTTAGTGGATGATCTAAAACTTAACACATAAAAACTAAGAACCAAGATGTACAAACCCATGTGATCCATTTTTCTTGATACTACCACATGTGTGATATATGGACTCATTAATATACTTACTTGGCTCTATTTTAGCTTCTTCAAAAATGGTGAACTATGGAAACTTAGCAGATTTTGCCTGAGAGGCCAACTTTGCATCTTCATATCTTTTGATGCACTTTGGAATATGACCAAAACCTTGGCACATATATTCTTGGGACTAATTTGAACAAACCCATATGACCAATTCTCCCTAACTCATCCACACATGGTAATTATCATATCAACAAATTACCTACTTAGAATTGTTGCCATTAGAATCAAGATGTCTAGATGAACACAATGAAGAACCAAATGAAAACCATGCACTCTTGAAATTAAAAGGGTCTCTAACACCATGTCCATATTTTTCATCCATTATCAACCTAATCCATGCCAGTACAAGCTTAGTATGTGGGCCAAAATTTGCCAATAAGTTTAGGGTTAGATCTACATATATAAACACACTCATTTTGCCATTTATAAAAGAAGAGAAGAAGAAGTAAGATATATTTTTTATTTTCTTATCCACCATTATACTTGAGGATTAATCTTAAGATATCATACATTCTTTGTAGATATCGATCTTATCTTATGAAGAAGTCTTTTGGATGCATTGATAGGTTGTATAGCCTAGAGCTGATTTATCCTTATCACCCTTACATACCATAAAATCTTCTTGTGAAGAACTTTGGCCAAGGGAGATATTGAGGCTCTATGGGTTCATATTCAAAGGTAAGTATTCCTAACTTTATTCCTCCTTTGTAAGATTAGATAGATATGCATTTGTACTTTTCCTCCATGCATTAGGATTATGTATACATTGATGTGAGTATATGTCTTATATGTATGTTTAATTTTAGTATTTATTACCCCCCCAAAACTTTATGCCACAAGATTTTGTGAGAACTAAATTTTATTTTTCTTTAATTTTTATTAGTTTAGTGAATATGAAAACATAGGACCGAGTTAGGGTTATTATGTAGTTTTACTTGACTAGAGGATTTTGAACCCTCCTTAGTGATATTATTATGGTAAGAGATCCCTTAATTAGGTCTAGTGGATCCATATTGGTCATGACCCCCATTATTTAATGTATCCTAAATCATAAGTGTAAGTAGGATCTATGATGCAAATCATACATAATCTTTCTCTCTCTCTTGTCTTACTCAAAATACCCTTTTTGGCAATGGATTACTGATTCAAACTGCATACAGTGTTATAATGTTCATTTGATTATTTTATGGTTATTTACCTCTTAAAATTAATATTTATAATTCTTAATTATATTTTATTCAATATTCATACCTTCCAAGGACACCAACTTATTCCATTCAAACCTTTACTCAACTTGGTAGACAGGCTACTAGCCTTTTTTTAATTGAATTTGCCTCTATACAAAAATGTACAAAAGTTTAAATGAAACTTGACACTTTATCTAGGAACATTTTTTCACTTTATATATGTCCCCAAAGTCTTATGTCTTATTTAAAATCCTAACCCACTTTTCAAGGTGGTTTTTAGCCTCTATTAGAATTTATTAGGTCTTCTCAAACCCTATTTTATACAATCTTCTCCACACGTGCCTATCTATATGGAAACACCAAAGAAACTCCAAAATATATTATATTACATTTAAATATTCCTTATGATCAATTTTGGTGTACTCTTTATGGTTATAAATTGTTTTAGTACCTAAACCCTAGATTAGGGTTTTTTCCACCCTGTGCAGACCTGAGACATCTATTAAATCCCTTGAGAGAGTTTTAAATGGTTTCATGAAACTGTAAAAGCTTCAAAAAGTATATCTTCACCTTAATTAAGTCCTCCAATAAATATATTTCATTTACCAATCCATTTTTATAGTTTTCCAAATCAAAATACATTTGATTATGCAAGAATAAGAAGGTTTACAAGTCTGTGTTCTTGTAGGAGTGAAAAAAACATAATACTATGCAATAAAAGTTTTAAATAACCTTTAAACACATTAAATAACTTTAAAAACATCCAAATCTCTTGAAAATTTATTTAAATATTATTGTTTCCCCTAAAATAAGCACACAGTCCATTTAACATTGCATCATATAGGGAAGAGGGGTATGTTTATGCATATATCTAAACACCATATGATTTCCTTATTGTTTCTTAAAAATTATAATCTCATAACACAAAAAATAACCTTTTAATAATGTATTGAAACATAGTTCCAATGTCATTATTTCATTTACAAAATGTACACAATTTGCCAACAAAAGCAATAATACCTAAAATAGGGGTCTATGTTCACTTATTCAATAGGGTCTTATTTTTATATATTCCTTCAAAGTTTTCCCTTCCAAAAAATAAAAACCACATATATTATATATCATAATAAATGAACCTAAAAAAAGACTCACCAATTCATTCCAAGTATTAGATATAACACTTTGAAGCTTTGACTCATGAGCAAACTGATCACAATCATCATATTTGATAATATAAAAGAAAGAGAGAGTTTCAAGCTTCCTCAATCAAAATTTGACATATTTATTCATTTAATCTTGGGTATAATTCCCTTAATCATTTTAATAAATTGTGTCCACCCACCTAAAATCCAAAAATAACAAGCTTTATATCAAAGATAACTACCACAACTACTTCTTGAAAAGCCTCCAAGCCATTCTTGAAACTGCCTCATATGGGCTTACAAAAGATTTATAACTAGATGCACTTAACCACACATTTAATGTCTTTTATCAACCCCTAAAGACCTAAAAATAACATTAGATAAACATTCTTAGCTAGAAAAAAAAATCAACTCTCTCAACTTTCCCCAAATATTCAAATAATAGTTTTGGTAGGAAATGTCTGTTTGAATGTTTCAAACAACCTAACACCTCTAGAAAATCAAAATAAGATCCAAAAATGAATCCAAGACACCTAGACACGTAAATAAAACCAAAAAGTAATATAACTAAGATGCCCCTACATCATACTTCCAAGGGCAAAATAAATTGAGCTCCAAGCTCAATGTAACTTGCTTGTTTTTCTTTTTCTTCTTCCAATCTCTAAAAGGTTTTTGATCTTCTATTATTTTAGTTGGTTCTATTTCCTCCACTACTTTGAATCTAACTTTCTCTTGTAACTCATACTTAGATTGTGCTTGGCTGATATTTAAACTTTTGGATTGGAACTCTTCAACTTATATGCCATTATGGCTCTCATATGCGTAGAGAGATTGCTTTAGTTGTACCTTCTTGTCTCCATCTTGACTTTCCTAATTTTGTTAGTATAGTGCTTTTTCCCATTGGGTTTTTCCTATAGGGCCTTATAGTCATTATATGTCAATTAAGCTTCCTTAGGTTAGTTATAAAAGGGTCACATATGCTAATTTCATTTCAATGAAATTATCTAATTAGGAAAATTAGAGGCTTCCTCATGTTTCCCGAATTTTCCCTATATGTACCCCACTTTTCCACTTTAGAAGGTTAGACAGGTTAATGTGATTTTATGCAAGCAGGTCATATTTTGAAATATTGATGTATGAATACAAGCTTCTTCCTCTACAATGTATTTTTGATTTCATTAATCCATACATATATTTGCTCAATCTTCTATGTAAGGATCCAAGATCATGGCCAATCTAACATGGTATTAGAGCTATTTTTTCCAGTATTTTAGTAATCTTTGTGGTGAAATCTTGCATACATTCACTATTCTAGCATAAATAAAGGTTTGGTGGGATTCCTTGGAGAATTCATGCAAGAAATTTTATTGGATCTTCATATCTCAAAAATGATTATGTCATTGGTTTTAGAAGGTGCCAAAACCTTTGGATCAACTATAAACACAACCTAGTTTTAGAACAGTCATTGTTCCTTTCATTTCAACATTCCAAGGCCCCATTTTTTCATTTTATATAAAAATCCATACATATTTTATTGTTGTGTAAAAATACCTTCTAGGTCTTCTTCCTTCGGTTGAAATCTCAAATGGGTCTCTTGCAAAATTTCCATCTTTAAAGTATTTTGGGCATTTTTGGCTTGCTTTAATTTGTGTGACCTCATTCTAGTCATACCTCTACATTACTTGGATCTGTAGGTGATCATTACTTTGTCTCTACATTTAATCTACCTCATGTTTCATGCATTGGAGATTCTACTAACTAAACTAGACTTTCGAAGGGTTGTTACTTAGCTAGTAGACCAAATCAAACTTTCAGTGGTGAGTAACTTCACTTTTCTAAGTTGAGTTATTTGATAAGTATGCTTACTTACTCTTAGAATAAATTAGACTTATGGAGTTACTTTACTTGAAAATTTATGAAGTTAAGTAAGTAGGGTACCAAAACATGGATACACTACTATAGATACCCCTGAACTTATAGGGGGTCATTACTTGTAACTTCACCTACCTCAATTAAATCAAGTCTAAAACTCAGATTAACACTTTGCTCAACCAACTCAGACTTTAAAGGGTCTATTACTTACTCAAGTTTTCAAAGGGTGATTACTTTTGGAATTCAAGTAGAGTAGGTTTGAAATTTTGGCATACATTATGAAATACCAACTCAAAATTTTGGGGCACCACTACTGCTTTCTTCTATTTAACAAAGCAATCTAGGAAGTCTGATTACTCTTTTGAGACTGACCCAGACTTTTGAAGGGTCATTACTGCTCAGAGTTATAGGGTACTTATAGTTTTATTTTTTTTCCAAGTTCTATTTTTTTTGCCATTTTTTTTGGTAAAAAATCACAAGTGTGAAAAAAAATTCCATTTTTGGAAAGGGTCTCAGAATGTGTAAAAGTAAGAACATGTAAGTGCCATAACTTTCAATTTGTAGCTCTGTTTTAGGTGTTTTTTTTTTTAAGTGCATATTTTTTTAAACTCTATACATAAGTGGTATTATTTTAGGCCCTTTTATAACATCCATTTTCTTCATGGTGTAATGGCTTAAAACTCACATCAAACCTTTTGTACCTTTTTTGGACACATTATCGACTATGCCCAACGTCCTTTTTGTACTCTCTCACACTAATTTCTCATAGATGCATTCTTGGTGATGCCCAACATCTAATATTGATCATGTGTTACATTGTAATTTAAGTGGGGGTCTTGTTGATAGTTTAATGGGGTACTTATACTATGTGTAATCTATTTTTTACTTTCATCTCAAATCTATAAATTATCTCAATCTAATTTATATTAATTGATCTAAACTTGATTAAACCACTAAAACCATTTAACTATCTCAACTGCAAGTCTAAAATGTAGCTCAACTTGAGAGTTAAAGGACCTATAGATAAAAAAAAGATTAAGTTGTATAATAGATGTGACTAGGCCTATGGTTTTTTATGCCTGTTAATGTCTCCCAACTTCCTATTTCATGTTGAATCTACAAAAACTCCCAATGACATCTAGACCATCCTAGACAAGATTTTTGGAGTACAAGACATCATGAGGGGTCATAAGTTGGAGAATGAGCTCATCACATTAAGCCTATGTGACTTTGACACCCTATAATACTTCTTTACAAACTTTAAATCACTGAGACTGTAGTTGAAATTATATGGCATTGAGAAAATAGATGACCAGTTGATTTTATCTATTTTTACAAAACTAGGTCATGACTATTTAGTTTTAATCTCTACATTTCATACTACCAAATGTGTACTTGGATCCACTTAAAAAATGCCATCATTCAATGAGTTTGTTGCTAATCTAACTTAGGAGCAAGATAAGTTGGTTTAAATGGGTGCTCTAAAGTATTCAAAATCACATGCCTTGATTGTTAATCAAGATAAGAAGAAGCCTTCTAAAAGTGGTAAATAGAAGAAGAAATTGTCTAAACCAAATCATGAACATAAGAAGAATCAAAAATCAGATGCCAAACCTAAGGCATCATCAAATGAGTCCTCCTCAAGTGGGAAACCTAAGAAAGAGAAACTCAAATGCAACTTTGGCAAGAAACTCGGGCATGATGAATCCCAATACATGAAAAAGAAGATTGACACTTTGACTAAGATTATTGAGAATAATAACATCAGTGTTCCTAAATCCTCAACTTAGAACACATTTGCATAAGATTCTGGAAAGGGTAAAGATAGAAAAAAGGGTAAAAACAAGGGTAAGGCACTTTTTGTAGTAGCTTTTTAGCCTTCGACTTAGGTTATTAACTCAGGTGCTTCTTATCACATGACCTCCTCAAAGGATCTATTTTTAGAAATAGAGCCATGTTCTGTGCCTTTAATTCTCATAGGTCATGACACCTTGACAAGAGTTAGTGGTAAAGGATCGATTGAAGTAAGTGATAAGACCTTCAATGAGGTTTTGTGTGTTCCTTCACTATCCACCAATCTTTTGTCAATGTACCAAATCACTCACATAGGTGCAAGGAAGTGATTTGAATTCACACCTAATTTAGTTATTATTAAATAGCTACACAATGACACTATAGTGGATTATGGGATGGCTAATCATTAGTCTAGGTTGTATACCTTATAAAAATTTGCCCTATATCAACCGTTAATTACACTGCTTACTCATGCAAATAGAGTGAACAAACTATGGCATGAATGGTTTGGCCATTTAAAATATCATTCCTTAGAGTAACTCAGTCATCGGGACATGGTTTCAGGGTTGCTTAAGGTCAAATTCTTGGATGGCCTATGCAATGGTTGCATTCTTGGTAATCATCCAAAAGAGAAATATGACAAGGGTAAAGTAAGGAGAGCTAAACCAAAACTATAAATTATCCACAATGACATAGCAAGTCCAATTCCAAAACCTTCATTCAATAAGACAAGATACATGCTCACATTTATTAATGACTTTTTGAGGTACACCTGGGTGTTTTTCCTCAAAAAGAATTTTGAGATCTTTAATCACTTCAAGGACTTCAAGGCACTTATGGAGAAGCAATAAAATTGTTCCATCAAAATCATAATGACTAACAATAGTAGAGAGTATGTCAATAATAGGTTTGATCAGTTTTACACATAAGAGGGGATTCAGATGCAACACAACTTTCATACAGTCCTCAATAAAATGGTGTGGCTAAATGTAAGAACCATTCCTTAAAGGAAATGGTCAACTACATGCTACAATCAAAGTCTCTTGCTCTTCAGTTTTGGGCCAAGGAAATCAACTGTGTGTGCTACATTTAGAACCATGTTCTACATAATGCCTTGAAAGGAATCACTCCTTTTTAAGCTCAGGATGGTCACAAGCCCACATTGGATCACTTTGAGTGTTTGGATCACCAGTAATGGCTCCAATTCCAAAGGATAAATTCAAGGTAATCAACCCTCAAAGTTAGTCTTTTATCTTTATGGGGTATACAGAGGGTGTTAAGGGATACAAGCTTCTCTATCATAAAAATCATGAGTTATTCATAGAAAGGAGTATCAATTTTCATGAAGACCCACTTGAACTCACTACTAGCACTCTAAACTTTTCAAAAGTCTCACTAGATATTGATTCCACCTTAGGCAATGACTTGGATCCACCTACTAATCCTCTTTATGATCAAGATGACTCTTCTTATTATTCAAGTTCAAGTGATGAGAGCAAATATAAGTATTTTCCTCCTCTATCTCACACTCACACTTTAGATGATGATGACACACCTCCTGATTCTCTAATCTCATATAATTTTGGTCCCACTTGGGCCAAATAGACACTTTAAAGTGCTAAGAAATGAGTTAGAAATCCATCAGATACAAGTAAGACACATTCATAATTTTAAGGGACTTCACATACCTACCTAGATATTGCCTTAGATCCACAAACCTTTCATGAGGCATCTAGTATTCACGAATGGGATTATGTTATGTAGGAGGAGTATAGTTTCCTAATATAGAACAAAGCATGGGACTTGGTCCCTCTTCCTAAAGGAAGAAAATTGGTCCATTGTAAATGGGTTTATCAGACTAAGTAGGTGTTGATGGGTATATTGATAAGTATAAATCTTATCTAGTTGAAAAAGGGTTTTCTCAGGTGCTTGACATAGATTACATCAAGATATTTGCTCTTGTAGACAAGAAGACATCTATCAAACTCACTCTAGCCATCATAGCTGCACATCGGTGGGATGTTCACCAAATAGACATCAAGAGTTTTTATACATGGTAACCTAAAAGAAGAGATCTACATGGAGTAATCACAAGGCTTTATGAAATATTCCTCAGTCTATAGACTTAATAAATCTATCTATGGACTCAAATAGGCCCCTTAAGCATGGTATGCCAAGATGGACTCGTTTCTCCTCATAGTTAGGTTCACTAGATGCCACTCAAATCTAAATGTCTACATCTTTTGACAAGATTATTTTCTATTGATCCTAGTTCTTTATGTGTATGACTTTATAATTATAAGGATTTCATGATCATCCATCTCAATAGTGAAAACTACATTTTTAGATAGATTTTCAATGATAGACATGATATTTCTACATTACTTTCTCTAGATTGAAATCATTCATTCAGATTTTGGGATAACTTTATCACAATCCAAATATTCTCTTGATTTACTTGTGAGGTTTAACATGGTTGATTGTAAGCTAGCTCTTACTCCCTTCTTGTCTGGTGTGAAGCTTGAGTTTAATTTTCCTACACCATTGGTTGATGCAACTCCATATTGGAAACTTGTGGGTAGTCTTATCTATCTCACACACACTAGACCTGACATATCCTATGTATTTAGCATGGTCTCTTGATTTATGCAAGATCCACATGAATTACATTGGAAAGTAGCTAAGCAAATTTTACACTACATTCAAGGTTTACACAATTATGAGATACACTATAGAGCAGGAATAGAGGTTGATTTAATTGGATACATATATTTAAATTGGGTTGGAGATATTTAGAGTTGAAATTCCACTTTAGGCTATGGTTTTTCACTTGGTTTGGGTTCAAAAAATTGGTCAAGAAAAAAGTAGCATGTAATTGTTTTATCATCTATAGAGGCAGAATATAGAGGGGTTGTCAATGCCACCACTAAGGCAATCTAGATTTAGGGGATTCTAACTATGTTTGGTATCCAATTTCATAATCCAAAAATCATCTACTATGATAACCAAAGAAATATCTAAATTTATAGGAAAATAGTTCTCCATAAAAGGACCAAACACATAAAGATTTACATGCACTTCATCAGGGAGCTTATCAATGAGTAAATCATTGATCTTTGATACTATCCAACATTAGAGCAGATTGTAGATATTTTGACCAAGCCCTTCATAGAGAGTAAATTTGTTCATCTACGATCTCTCATTGAGGTTAGGGCTACTCCACCTTCTTCTTCCTCCTATGGAGGTTCTTCACTATGTACCTGGGTACCTCATCAGGGTTTCAATATCAAGACCCAATTATCATCTCACCTAAGATATGCTTAAGGGGAGGTGTTAGTGTAGTGATTTTTCCCATTGGGATTTTTCTACATAGCTTATGGCCATTCTATGTCAATTAAGATTCCTTAGGTTAGTTATAAAAGGGTAACATAGGATAATTTCATTTTAATGTAATTATCTAATTATAAAAATTAGAGGCTTTCTCATGTTGCCCTAATTTTCCCTACATGTACCCCACTTTTCCACTTTGGAAGGTTAGACAGGTTAATGTGATTTTATGCAAGCATGTCATATTTTGTAATATTGTTGTGTGAAGACAAGCTTCTTCCTCATTTATAATTTATCTATGATTTCATTGATCCATACATAGATTTAATTAATCTTCTATGTAAGGATCCAAGATGATGGCCAATTTGATATATTCTTATATTGCTACAACCACTCTTGTACTTGTTCTTCTAACTTTGCCTTTCCCTTATCTTTCACTTGTTCCAAAATTTGCTCTTTTACTTTACTTTTCACTATGGAACTTGGTTATTTTCCTTCAATCTTCATCCCTTGGAAAGATATTTCTTAAATGGTTTGAGTTTTAGCTCCTTAAACCTAAACATCTATCTTCTTCAATTTCCAATCTTGTGTAATGGTTGCCTACTTTGTACCTACACTTAGATCATGAACAACATATTAGAAATAAAATTTGAAGCCTTCATGGCTCTCTCTTGGGTTGCCTCCTTGGACATTTTAATATCCAGCTTCTTAACTTGCTTAGTGTCATTCCCAAGCCACTTCGTATCCATCTCAACTACAATTTCTATTACTACCCTATTATCATCTCTTTCAAAGGCTTGACTGCCCTTCTTGTATTGGTTTTCTTCATTATTGAGGGCTCTCATAGGTACTGTGTCTTATTCCTTTTGAATACCACTCTATTTTTACCTCTTGATGACCTATGTTATCACCTTGCATTCTTAATCAACCTCTCTCATGTCCATGCTTGTGGACTCACAACTCTTCATACTCACGATCTCAAGACAACTTACCTTTGCTTCTTTCTTTGGTACCTTGACCAAACCCAAACTTTTCATGGCTTTATTCCAATACTATTTTTTTACCATCATATTTTATTCCTTTTTTACCCTTCAAAGGGATAAGAATTTGTATTTCTCCATGTTTCTTGATGGTGTATGTATTATCTTGACCATCATGAATGGCCTGCCTATCAAATTGCCATGGTCTTCTTAATAGTAAATGACAAACATTTATGGCCATAATACCACACAAGACTTTATCTCCGTATCCTCCTATGTGGAATTCAACCCAAATTTTCTCACTTACCAATATTTGATACCCCTTTTGAACCCATGAAACCTTGTATGGTTTTGGATGTGGCATCCTCTTCAAGCCCAATTTTTGCACCATCTGTAGACACCGCAAACGTGTCTACACCTTGGTTCTCCCCCTTGGCCCTTTCTCCCTCCTAGTCCTCCTTAGTCCCTAACCCACCTAAGTCTTATTAATTAGAAATTAACATCTATTTTTAATTAAATAAGGCCCCCTTTCCACCCTACCCTTGCCACCTTGGATCCTCCCTTGAATCCCTCCACCTTCCCCCTAGCATTTATTAGGCCAAATCTCACCATTATATTCCCCCTCGTCCATTTTGGCATCCTTGTGACCGTTCTGCGCATGACCCCTCGCCCGACGGCGTGCAAGAGTGGGCAGAGGCTATTTTTAGCCTCTGTGCCCATCCTGCGACCGCCGACGTCGGCGACCCTTCGGCCGACGTCGGCGAAACTGCCGGCGTCGGCAGCCTTCATTATCCCCTTCTGCATCTGTTGCACCCCCTGGACTCTTGAGCTCGAAAACAGATTCTCTTGACGCTTTGGCTCTGATCTCTCCTCTGTCTTGACCTCGTGCAATAGCAGCAACAGGTGAAAAGGCCCTGGATCAGTATCTTCTCCTTGCAGCATCTCTTCCGTGGCTCCAACAACATCTTCTTCTCTCTTCATTCAGCAAGCTAAAGGTAAGCTAGTCTGGTTTTTATTTCATTTTAGTATTCAGTCATCTATCTTCTATTGTCTTTTGCTCCCTCTGTCCTTCGCCCCTGAGAGGCTGCAAAGCCTTCTCAGGCCCCATCCTCTGTGAATCCTCCTCTTCCCTGTCCTCTGTGTCTGACCAGGCCGACAGCTTCTTCCAGGTAAGCCTTTGCTTCCTTTTCTCTTTCAGTTTGCTATCATTTCAGTTTATTTTAGCATTCTATCTTTTTATCAGTCACTTATCTTTTATCAAAATAGTGGGTTGACCTCCCTCAAGGAAGTTCTCATACTTCTGGGAACAAGCTCTTGCTTGGCAACCCACCGCCTATCTATCTAACATCCTTTTGTCCAAGTTTTCTTCTTTTGCAGGTGTCATTCCTCCACAGCCAAAGAGGAGTGCTCACAAACGTCTAGATTTACGGTGCGCAATCTTTAGTCCAGGTACTTCTAAGCCTTGTCCATTACTTTCTTTTAGTTTCTTTCTTTTTAGTCTGAAAAGCAAATAACTTACTTGAGACAACGCCCGACTGGGATTTCATCCCCCAGCGGATACCTTACCCATCCCGGTGACCCTACTTGGATTTCATCACCAAGGAGGAAGCCCACTCCGTTCTCTGGCGGAGGATAAACTCTAGGCGAGGTATATCTTGGCTAAGCGAGACCAGCTAACCACTGGAATCGTGAAGTGAGGGGGGCTTGCTCCTTAGCACCAGGCCACGTACCAGACCCTAACACAGATCTTTGAGCACCTAAAACAACACCTGAAACCATCTTTAGACTGCCTTCTTCTAGGACCCATTTTTCAGCCAATCTCCCCAAACATTCATCTAAGGCATAAGCCACAAGTTTCTAAGGTTAATTCCTAGGATTTATCGCTTAGGCTTGTCTGTCTCTTTCTGTTTTCCTCTTCTCATCTGTTTGTTTGAGTGTGTGAGGGCGCTTTCTTCTTTGTTTTTCCAAGAATCATCAAACCTTTTGGTTCTCTGGAAGACACAGTCACCGACATCGGTTCTTCCACCGACGTCGGCCTTCCCTGTCACCGGCATCAGTTCTTCTACCGACGTCGACTTCATCTCTTACCGGCATCGGTTATCTGACCGACGTCGGCCATCTTTATAACTGACATCAATTTTTTTAACTGACGTCAGTCTCTATCATTGTCCTTTTTCTTTAAAACCAGCAGTCTGAAACCTGTCCCTTCTCTGTCAAAAACTCCATTCTGGTTTTCTGAGACTGCAAAAACACAGTTTCTGGAACCAGGACTCTCTTCTTAACCACTTTAGCCAACAGCCGCTTCTGTCTATCCTGTCTCTAACCAGTCCTATCATGGAGTTCCACTCGGAGACTGAAAGAACTCCTACAGGACCGACCCCGACCCCGACTCAAATTCCCATCATCCCTGAAGGGGACCAAGATTTCGAGAGATTCTTGGACCTCAATACTGCAGCCCTCCAAAACTATCTCGCGAGAAACCCAACGCGAGACCTTTCGGGTGACGTGGCGACGACATCCACACCATTCGCCACCCAACCCTTTATGACTCAGCCTTTCGCCTCAACTATTAACCCAACCATGGCCAATACGCAAAGTTTGGCCTCCCCGTCTATTTTTAGACCGACCTCCATCGGGGTTCCATTACCCCCTCAACCACCTGCAATTCAACCAAGTTCTACATCATATCAGAACTTTATTGCCTCAACCCCTCACACTCTTGCGCCCACAAAATGTAGGAGTGCCAACCTGTCCCTCTACCAGTGCCGCCATTCAACCACCTTTGGCGGTGCCCAGTCAACCTATGCCTTCAACCTTCGTAACGCAACCACCTCTAGCCTCCACTTCCACCCCTGCGACTAGTCATCTATACATTGTACAACCGACTATGTCGCACACCTCCTCTAACCTCTTCCAAGCGCCTTACAACTTAGGGGGCGCTCAACCCGCCAATCCGTCAGCAGATCTTATCAAGACGCTGATGGATAAAATGTCCAGTCTCGAAGCCTCCATTTCCGGTTCAAGCAATACTTTGTCATATGAACAAATTTGCAACGAGCCCATCCATCCTTCCGTCCCTATTCGACCATATCCTAACCATTGGGAGCTTCCTAAATTCACTCGCTTTCAGAGTAAGGAAGACCCACAACAACATCTACGGGCATTTAGACATGCCTGTTATCTTATTTCCCATGACGATGCGTTACTTCTACGCACGTTCCCTATGTCCCTTTCTGGCCCTGCCCTTGACTGGTATAGTTCTCTTGCCAGACACTCTATCTTTTCATTCATCCAACTCGCCCAACTATTTCTTGACCATTTCTCAATCAACATCACCAAACAAGTCTCTATCACAGACCTCTACTCCATCAGACAATTTGACGACGAATCTGTAGTCAATTTTGTCGCTCGTTGGAGAGGCTTGATTAACCAGCTCCCCTTCTCTTTACCTCAACCCGAGCTCATCGAGCTCTTTTCTCGAGCATGTGCCAAACACATCTCTTCTACCTTGCAGATTCAGACATTCTGCACTTTTGATGAAGCTTTCATCATGGCTCGAAAGCTTGAACTTCGTGCCCTTGAAGAAGATAAGGTCAAATTGCGTAATACCAACGCAAAATCTACTAACCGTTCTTCTTCCAGACCTTCTTCTTCTACCAATTCCGAATCTACAGGAGTGGCCAACACTGTGGTCGTTAGATCACCATCTTCAACAACAACGAATTACTCTCAACCTTTGACATCTTCCAGCATCACCAAACAATTCCAACAACGGTACATTCAGCGTTCTTACACTCCACTTGGAGAACCATACGCTTTCGTTTTGGGAAAACTTCTCAAGCAGGGGGTCCTCAATCACCCTCCAATCCGATCGCCTCAATTTGACCCCTCTAAAGCCCTCCCTACATGGTATAGAGAGGCTGACTTCTGTCCCTTTCACCGCGTCCAAGGCCATGACATTGACAACTGCCGAACTTTCAAAAACATCATCCAAGACATGATTGACAAGGGGGATCTTATTTTAGATAACCCAAACGCCCCTCCTAACCAACATATTGACATCTTCAAACAACCATTTCCGAATCATCCGCCTACTCAAAACAACGTCCAGACTTTGACCAATGACCCTCAAGACCATGACATTCACATGATTAGCACTATCTTGCCCCTTGTCCTTGACCAACCTCTTCCATTAAAGGATGAGGAACCTCCTTCTCCTACTAGTCCTCCATCTACCTCTCTTGTATCAGAGGACGCTTTGACCACATCAACACCATTAAGCCCACCTTCATCCGAAGACCCTACCTTGCCTACTCCTCAAGCACAAGCGGAAGGCATAATCATCCATGCCCTCTGCCCACTTGAGGAGCCAGACTCTCTTATTTCTTCTCCACCAAGAGAAGAACCAGTCTCTCCACCCGTTTCAATCGAGGAAGACCTAGTCGCAGTTTCCTCTTGTCCTTTGCCTGAGATTTCTACATCTCACTCACCTTCATCCACATCCAAACCCAAACCCACATCTAACCTTGCCTCGCATAATGGTGGCCCTCGACCCAAACACACGAAAGCTACTAGACCACACCGGAGAACTTCTCCCCCACCTTCGTCATTACCTTCAATCTTGGGCCCGCATCTGTCCACTTTAAT
Organism: Torreya grandis; assembly: GCA_037957365.1. NCBI lineage: Eukaryota > Viridiplantae > Streptophyta > Pinopsida > Cupressales > Taxaceae > Torreya > Torreya grandis. Next base: position 1,743,190 of record JARHVA010003700.1, on the reverse strand, counting down.
AGGAGTGCTTCCCACTCCCATCCTTCACAGAGGCACATCGCCTCCATTACTTTCTCATCCCATCAGACATACATCTCATCTGAACTCTCGACCTATACCTCTTTCACCTCCCAAACCAACGTCACCAACCCTCACTGCAATAAAGCATCCCGACCCGTTAGCAGGTTCATATGTCTTGCTCTTACGGCACTTATTGCAGTCATCTCGTATCGACCTCTCACCTCTTAGACAATATCAATCTCTCAGACCTAAACCACCATGGTTCGATGACACTCACATTTGTGCGTATCATCGCACGCCTAGGCACGACACGGAGCATTGTCATGCCCTCAAGGTCACCATTCGCCAATGTCTTGGGAATGACACCCTTCTTCTCAACCACGTCATCAACAAACCTTCAACACCGCCCCACTCATCAACTCTCAGATTAAGACCATCTTGGTTCGACAACTCCACATTCTGCCATTATCATCACACTCTGGGACATGACACTGAGCGTTGTTGCGCTCTTAAAGCTATCATTCGTCAGCACTGGAAAAGGGATTCCCTTCTCATCAAGGCCCCTCTTAACCACCTTTTTGACAAAACATCAACCTCGACTCATGCCTCTCCAACCTCATCACCTAAATCAGGATCTCCACGCCAGACTGTGGTCCCTTTGCCGTCTTTGACCCCCTTATTCGACATTAACACCGTCCATCTGACCACTAAACCTCAACCGACCTTAACCAACTTTTCAAACATTCTCCCTACCCGCTGGGGGAATTCATCCTTTATTCAAACCTTGACCAACTGTTCAGCCCAGTCTCTACCACATATCAATCACTCATTTTATCTTAAAACCCGACCAAGTATCCGTCGACCCAACCCCCGACCAATTATTCGACCAGTCTCAACCAAACTCCAACCAAAAATCAATCACCCTGACCTCTCGACCAAACATTCAACCTTTCTCAACCAACCAACGACAATGTCAACCAACTTCACATCCATCCATCAACACCTGACCAATCTAGAAAGAGGCAAATGGGGCAGGTTTGCTCCCAATTGACTCGGACCTTACCATACTAGCATGGCCCAGGGACTTATCAGACCTTGAGCCCCCCCTTTTCTGTCTTGCATCTTTGACCATTCTTTTGCTAGTCGAGTACTCGTCTACTTGACACGTAACTTGAGCTCGTCCCTTGAGCAATCCTCATCCTCTTAATCCTCATCCCTTTCAACCCTATTCCCCTTTAACAAGTCCTCTACAACCCTTTTAGGATGCAGTGATGCTTTGTCCTAATAAAAAGGGGCGTCCTTGAGCTTCTACAGTCTTGTCCGTGACTCTCATTCCTATCAATAAATCCAAATCAAGATGTCAAAACATATCCATGGTCACTAAATCAAGTCAAATCAAAAGGACAGACTGATCCCTCAAAGGACAGCTGTATTATCATTGCTGTATTACTAGACTGATCCCTCGAAGGACAGCTAGGCCAACTTATCAACCATTATTAAGCAAAAATATAGACCACTCCCTCGAAGGATGGCTATCAAACAACACTTTTCTTAGAAGCTTCCTGCATCGATCAGCTTCGCAACATGACCATTACATCAAGTGACATCTCTATGCAGGCTTCCCGCATCGATCAGTCTGCGCAAAAAAAAAAAAAAAAAAAACGAGTCACGGACATTGGCTTGTAGTTGTCTCAGGGTCTCCTATAAAAGGGGCAAGGTTATTCCTTCTCTTTAACTGGGTTACCCTATCCTCCTCCTATCACCGGCTCAAGGGACTTCGAGCTCACTTTAATGTCAAAGTGATTTGATTACCGTTCTAACTCAACACTGGTCAACGACGCAATGCATGAACGGGGTTTTTGTTCTAATAACCCCTATCTATGCTTCCTTTCTGGTCCTTGTCAATGAAAGAGCAATTTGCCTTTCACCTTTTCTCTACACTTTGGTCACGCTTTGGCCACGTCAATTGTCGACTCATCCTTAAACCCAGCCAACTTCAACATTTTTCAAACCAGCCTCGACATTTTCAACATGACATCAGGCATCATCCTTGTCCTTTTCGCATAGTTTCTATGGACACCAATACACATGGAAACTACCGACCAGACCCAATTTATGTTAAGCATAAACCAATACTTGTTGAAGCATAAATAGACCTTCTATTCATTTCTAGCATACATCCATCACGACTATGGAAACTTGCTAGGGATGAAAGACTCTCGACCACTTCTACAGAGGACACCATCTGTAGCATCCTTTTATCCTCATCTTCTTACCCTCATCATTTCGACGCTTGACCACATCTAATCATCGACCATTTTGACCCTTGCAGTCCGAACTACATTGGTTGAGGCCCTACGACCAGGGCTATGTAGGCAGTACTCAGATAACACATCCTCTGAGGTTAGCTCGACCACCCCCGTTTGTTCGTCTCCTTGATGAACAAACCCTCTCTTCTTTGACTCTTATCATGACCAACTTCGACAAACTTTGACCAAGAACTAATCATTCTCTTTGACCAAGACCAATCATCGACTTTGACCAAGACCAATCAATCCCTCCGACCCTCCCTCCCTTTTAGGGAGAACTACATCGGCCTGAGGCCCTGTCACCAGGGCTATGTAGGCAGCACTCAGTTGACATGGGGTCTTCTGGGGTTAGCTCGGCCGCATCCTTTCGTCTATCCATCCTCTTGACCAATGACCATTGGTGATCATGCCTATCTCCTTCGACCTCGACCACTTCCAAGCCAATGTTGCCTTGGTTGTTTTTGCGTGTATGTTATTCCACGACTGGTTAGCAAAATTGTCCGCAGACTTTTTTTGACCCTTCACAAGTATAGGATCGTGAGCCAGTTGATCCCTACTACTTGTGGCTTTTTCGTGTTTCTGGGAGCACTTCTTGAGCCCTGGATACCTGGAACACGATGACCATTTGGAGCTTCAGCTTAGATTGAGTGACCCGATCAGCAGACGACTAAATGCTGGGGCCCGATTACTTCAATTTTGGCACTCCTTGACCCTTGACCATGCGACAATTTGACCTGACCCTCTCGTGAAGTGGACTACGCGCAATCTCGACTATGGCAGTGTTTTCACTCACTCTCTTCTATCCATTTCTCTATCAAATCGACACTCGATCTTCGGTTCCCTTCTCTCGACTATCGCTTTGAGGGGGGAACACCTCATCCTTTTTTCTAGGGCAACCAACTCCTATTTTTGTCTTGCAGTTCATCTAGAACAACCAACAAGACAAAAAGGGGCAAATGTAGACACCGCAAACGTGTTTGCACCTTGGTTCTCCCCCTTGGCCCTTTCTCCCTCCTAGTCCTCCTTGGTCCCTAACCCACCTAAGTCTTATTAATTAGAAATTAACATCTATTTTTAATTAAATAAGGCCCCCTTTCCACCCTACCCTTGCCACCTTGGATCCTCCCTTGAATCCCTCCACCTTCCCCCTAGCATTTATTAGGCCAAATCTCACCATTATATCCCCCCTCATCCATTTTGGCATCCTTGTGACCGTTCTGCGCATGACCCCTCGCCCAGCGGCGTGCAAGAGTGGGCAGAGGCTATTTTTAGCCTCTGTGCCCATCCTGCGACTGCCGACGTTGGTGACCCTTCGGCCGACATCGGTGAAACTGTCGGCGTCGACAGCCTTCATTATCCCCTTCTGCATCTGTTGCACCCCCTGGACTCTTGAGCTCGAAAATAGATTCTCTTAACGCTTTGGCTCTGATCTCTCCTCTGTCTTGACCTCGTGTAATAGCAGCAACAGGTGAAAAGGCCCTGGATCAGTATCTTCTCCTTGCAGCATCTCTTCCGTGGCTCCAGCAACATCTTCTTCTCTCTTCATTCAGCAAGCTAAAGGTAAGCTAGTCTGGTTTTTATTTCATTTTAGTATTCAGTCATCTATCTTCTATTGTCTTCTGCTCCCTCTGTCCTTCCCCCCTGAGAGGCTGCAAAGCCTTCTCAGGCCCCATCCTCTGTGAATCCTCCTCTTCCCTGTCCTCTGTGTCTCTTCCAACTTCCTCACCCCTCTACCAAAAAGACCTTGCACCAGGCACCCAACCCGAACCAGACCACTCCCCAATCCATCCAAACTTGTCCTCGTTCAGTCTCAGACCCGTCCACAGTCCAGAAAGCAACCCAGACTCGACTACAGGCCACAACCCCGACCGACGCCGGTCACTTTCCCAACCGACGTCGGCAGGATAGCCGATGCCGGCAGATCAGACAACCGACACCGGCGACATTTCCGACCTCGGTGACTGTGACCAGGCCGACAGCTTCTTCCAGGTAAGCCTTTGCTTCCTTTTCTCTTTCAGTTTACTATCATTTCAGTTTATTTTAGCATTCTGTCTTTTTATCAGTCACTTATCTTTTATCAAAATAGTGGGTTGACCTCCCTCAAGGAAGTTCTCATACTTTTGGGAACAAGCTCTTGCTTGGCAACCCACTGCCTATCTATCTAACATCCTTTTGTCCAAGTTTTCTTCTTTTGCAGGTGTCATTCCTCCACAGCCAAAGAGGAGTGCTCACAAACGTCTGGATTTACGGTGCGCAATCTTTAGTCCAGGTACTTTCCAAGCCTTGTCCATTACTTTCTTTTAGTTTCTTTCTTTTTAGTCTGAAAAGCAAATTTGAGGTAGAAACACCATCTCTAAAGATAAAATGTTATTAGTGGTTCCTCCATCAATCACTAAATTACAAACCTTACCTTTTTTTTTCACCTAGTTTTGAATAGGCTTCTACCTTAGGCTAGCTCTTTGAATTTCTTCCTCTATTGAAATAATATTCTTCTCATGAGCAAAGACTCATTTCTTTCTTATCTTCTTTTCTCATTCACTTCTCTTGTACTATGTTATTGTATACCTCTATCAATATTCAATGGACACTCTACTTCTTTATGTCACTCTCTATGGTAATGCCAACATTGTCCTTGAAACCTTTTTCTTGGTCCACTTCTTATATGACCTTCATCTCTTCTTAATATTCCATCTGCAAAAGTTATAACTTCCCATTCATGGTGTTCTACTCTCGTGCCTTCTTTAATTGTTGCTACATGCATTTGTGGTCTTTTTTGAACCACCTCTTCATTTCCTCTCTCATTTGTTCTTGGTCATAAAGGTTCTACTTGATCTTTATGCCTATCATTTCATTCTTTTTTCTCTATTATTATTCTATATTCTCTCTCTTTGAGAGCATCCTCAATAGCCTCCATCCTCATGACTAATGGGACAATCAATTGTGCCACTTAGTCTATCATATTTTTGACCAAATCTTCATCTCTATTAACTCTTTCCATAGAACACTGTTCTCGGTTCCCTATTATGTAATTCATCTCAAAACACATGATGTTAATCTTTTTCACAATCCACTAAGAATATTTTTCTATCTCTGATACCAAAATGATGTAGAGTATAAACAATCTTTCTCTCACTCATCTTACTCAAAATACTCTTCTTTGGCAATGGCTTACTGATTCAACCTTCATATAATGTTATAATGTTCATTTGATTAGTTTTTGGTTATTTTCCCCTTAAAAATGTTGTTTAAAATTCTTAAGAACCTTTTATTCAATTTTCATACCTTCCAAAGACACCAACTTACTCCTTTCAAACTTTTACTCAACTTGGTAGACAAGCTACAAGCCTTTTTATTAATTGAATTTCCCTCCATATGAAAATGTACAGAAGTATAAATGAAACTTGAAACTTGATCTAGGAACTCTTTTTTACTTTATATCTATCCCCAAAGTTTCATGTCTTATTTTAACTCTTAACCCACTTTTCAAGGTAATTTTTAGCTTCTGTTAGACCTTATTAGATCTCCTCAAGCCCTATTTGCATATAATCTTCTCCACACATGTCTATATATATGGAAACACCTAAGAAACTCCAAAATCTATTATCTTACATTTAAATCTTCCTTATGACCAATTTTGGTGTACTTTTGATGGTTAGAAATTGTTTTAGGACCAAAACCCTAGATCAGGGCTTTTTTTACCCTATGTAGACCTGATACCTCTATTAAATCCCTCGAGAGAGTTTTAAATGGTTTCATGAAACTTTAAAAGATCCCACAAGTATATCTTAACCCTACTTAATTCCTCCTATAAATATATTTTTTTTCTAATCTATTTTTATAGTTTTCCAAATCAAAATACGTTTGACCGTGCAAGAATAAGAAGGTTTACAGGGTTGTGTTCCTGTAAGAATGAAAAAAACATAATACTATGCAATAAAAGTTTCAAATAAACTTAAAACACATTCAATAACTTACCACAACATCCAAATCTCTTTAAAATTTATTTAAATATTATTTCTTTCCATGGAACAAGTACATAGTCCATTCAACATTACATCCTACAAGGAACAGGGGTCTGTTTGTGCATATATCTAAACCCTAAATGATCTCCTTGTTATTTATTAAAAATTAAAATCTCATAACACAATAAAAAAATTTAGGCACATATTTAAACACATTTCCAACATCATTCTTTCATTTTCAAAATATACATAATCTACAAACAAAAGCAACAATACCCAAAATAGGGGTTTGTGTTCACTTATTCAATAGGGTCTTATTTTTATATAATCCTTCAAATTATTCCCTTATAAAAAATATAAAATACACATATTATATATCATAATAAAAAAACCTAAAAAATACTCACCTATTAATTCCAAGTATTAGATGCAACACTTTGAAGCTCTATCTCATGACCAAACTAATCACAATCATCATATCTAACAATATACAAGAAAGAGAGAGTTATAGGCTTCCTCTATAAAAATTTGACATATTTATTCATTTAATATTTGGTCTAATTCCCTTACTCATTATAATATGTTGTTTCCACCCACAATAAATCCAAAAATAACAAGCTTTATATCAAAGATAACTACCATAACTACTTCTTGAAAAGCCTCCAAGCCATTCTTGAAACTGCCTCATATGGGCTTAAAAAGGATTTATAACTAGAGTAACTTAACCACACATTTAATGTATTTTATCAACCCATAAATACCTAACACTAACATTTTATAAACATTCATATCTTAAAAAAAAATCAAAAACCCTCTCTCAACTTTCCCCAAACATTCAAATATTCAAATAATAGTTTTGGCAGGAAATGTCTTTTTGAAAGTTTCAAACAACCTAGCACCTCTAAAACATAAAAATAAGATTAAAAAATGAATACAAGACACCTATACACATAAATCAAACCAAAAATATAATCTAACTAAGATTCCCCTACATCAATCTATCTTCTTTGAGCTAGAATTTATTTGTAGATCTGTTACATTTCCCATTGCATACAATTTTCATACCTGGACATTTGCATGCATGATAAAAAAAGGCCTAAGAGAAATTAATTATATCATATCATTTAATTTTATGTTGAATTTTCCATAATGTATATTTACATGTGATCTAAGACACCTAGCATTGGGGTTAATGTAGGCAGTGACCAAGATAATAGGTGTTCTACTCCATGCAATTGTAACATCTCACAACCTAGTTTTTCCTTTTATTTTTGCATTTGATTCATTTATTGTTTCATGTGTGTGTGTATTCATTAGGTTTTTGATAATATTTATCCAAAATAGTGACATAAACAAGCCCTTGAGTGACACATAATGATCCATAAATAGGCAGTGTCCAAAACTACACCAATTGCTATATTTTTATAGATGCTTTATAAATTCTTAATTTCTCATTAATTAAATTGAAATTTGAATAATAGTTAAAATCATAATTAAAAATAATAATAAAATAAATTCATGATCCATAAATACAATATGCAAATTGAGGTTGATAATGGAGTTCACCATATCTAAGATATGTCTCTGGGTCCTGCTCAAAGGCAGAAATAATCAATTATTGATGAAAAATCACTTTATACATCAAATATACCTAGTAGGGGTTCTCAATATATAAATAAATTTTTTTATGTCCACTATCTCTAGCTATAAAAACTATCATTGGCTCTTATCTCTCGCTTTGGCTTTGGCTCTGGCTCTGGCTCTGGCTCTTGGCTCTCGCTCTAGCTCTAGCTCTGGCTCTGGCTCTACTTGATTATTCTCAAGTATTGTGTGTTGTTATTCACAATTATATGTTATGTTCTTCACACTTTGATTTTGATTTAAAATGACCCCTCAAACCCTTTATATAGAGTTATGGGTCCACAAAAGGTGGGTTGGATGATCATCCATTTACAAATTTAAATATTCATAATTATCCCAAGACCTATTTTAATGAGATTAATAATTATCCTATTCTATCATGGGATTAAAATATAATGCCTTTACATGTTTTATATGGCATATAAATTTTTTAATAAATAAAAAATAGAATTGAATAATCCATGCTTTAATGCCCATGTCTTACTGATTTAACAGTTTTGGGAATATTGGTGTATTATTCCTAATTTAGTTAAGGGTCTGTAGTAATAAAAATAGTAAAAAAATATGCAATAATTAATCTATTAATTTGTATAATTTTACTGTAATTTTAATATTTCTAAAAATATTAATAAGGGAGAGAAAATAAGACTTAGTTGGAAACTAACTGAGATGATTGTTGCAAGGTCTAAAATTCACTATGCAGGACTGGGACACTATCACAAATCAGGATCTAGACTCTATTTTATTGTTAGATAAGAGCATTGAAATAGGACACCCTGGGTTCTAGTGTTATAGTCTTCTTCTACCACTATTTTCTAAGAGATCTGAGCCTTTTAGGTTTTGTTTGTTATGTTTGTGTGAGCCTACCTATGAAATTTTGATTGTCAGATGTCTGTGGAACTCCCTATAGAGTTGATTTGGTCTTCAAACCCTAGATTCCATTATGCTTTTATAAACTTCAAGAAAGAAGGGAGGGTTAGTGTGTGTAAGATTCATTGAACATGTATCCACACCCCTTGTGCGGTCATGCTACCTACATAACAATACTCTAAAGAGGGATCAAGTTATATGTAGTTCTCTCACTTGATGTGCTTTGTGAAATTGTGTGTACGAAGATGTAAATACTAAAATTGGGTGTGCTTGAGGTGCTTAGGGACTAGATAAAGGATTTAGATAATATTGTAATAATATTGGCTAGTTGTATGCAAAGAATAGGGAAGATTACCTTAGTGGTTTTGCTTGTATTCTTGATTGCTTTATGATAATTATCAACCCTTTCCAAATGACCTTTGAATGGGATTTTATAGGGATCTATTGGTCATGGGTTGAATGTGCTCATATTATGTCAATAATAAGAGGGATAATAACTATAAATAACTAACCATTGGAGGAGAACATGCACTTGGATAGGAGCACCAAAAGTACACACTAGAGGGCCTAGTGCTATAGACCAAGTTGGGTGTTATAGTCCTGAGGTAACAGGACCTAGGGTATAGATTTGTCATGGATAGAGTAGTCTAACTGAGATAGGATCAGGTTTGGAAGGCTATTCATGATTAGGAATTAGTGAAACATGCCTAGGAGGGTCATGAGAGCAAGCAAGATAAACCAAATGGGTTGGGTATCATTAGCCACACTCAAGTTACCAATTTTCACATTTTATATGACTACATTTACCCCCCCTTTATTCTAGTGATGTAGCAAAGTGAAATATTAGGATAAAATAAAAATAAAAAATGTACCTAAACTTACTTGCAAGGTTGAAGCTAATGAAGTTATGTGATGTTAGGTATGCATAGAGAGAGCACGTTATGAAGTGTAAATCTGTAAAAGAAAACAAAGAGTAGATCAATTCTTATTAGATATGTTATATCTAAAATAAGAACATATAACGCTGGGTAAGAGATAAAGAGGAAGAGAAAGGAATGAATACACCTCATTGGGTATGTGAACCAATACAAAACCTATTATGATGTTGAGTGATTTTGAGTACTGTTGAGTAATGTTGGATGATGTACCATGAATAATATCATGAACAGAGTTGAGTGATTGATTCCCCAAAAGTGGGTTAAGAATGCAAAGGTTGGAATTTTGGATCCATCATCACCTACTAAGTGAATCTATGTGATTATGTGTGTGTTAATCAATGTTTGGACTATATATCTAATCCCTCTGAGTAGGTGGTTCAAGAATATAAAGGCTAGCCCTTTAGATCCATCATTGCCCCATATAGTAAAGTTATGAATTGATACCAGTATGAAATGTGTGTCATATGAGATGGCTCCTAAAGCCCATGAAAGATCTATAATTTGAAAATGTGGTGTATATATGCAAATGTGTGCTAGAAACTAGGCCACTCTTGGCCAACTCAAAAAAGGTGGAGATCAAGCTTGTATAAAAGGCACTCCAAAACTAGGCTATGAGCTTATGTAGAAGCCACTCAAAAATGTGGAGGTTAGGCTTGTATGAAAGCCACTTCAAAATGATGCCAACCACCTATAGATGGAATAAGACATTCAATTTTTGAGAATGCCTAGGTAATGTACTAAACTCAGAAAGAAAAGAAGACAAATGTGTCGTGCACATTACCCCCAATCACTGGTGTCTAAAACATGGATTTTGATTTAGAATTTATACTAATTTTTATATCTAAAACTAGAATCAAGAGCCATCATGCCATGCATGATTCCCCAAATATCTAGATTCTCTAAGCAAAAGTGTACTAAAAACTATTGATTCTAAACTAGTCTAAATGTGTAAAACTATAGTTGAACCTACTTTTCTACCTGAGTTTGGAAAATCTATTTTTTTATTTAGATAGGAGCATAAAAAATAGACACTATAGGGTATAACATTGTAATCCAATCTTGGTGTTATTATCTTGGGCTAAATCTGATGATTGTTGTAAAATTGTCACTATCTACCTAGTCTGTTTTGCCTAGTTTATAGTCTGGTTGTTGTTATAGGTGTTCTAAATGTTGTTTTTTTTACTATAGAAGCTCTGATCTCTATGATAAAACCCTTATTTTTTCCCCCCTTTTTTAAGGGTAGGAATGAAGACCCTACAATGACTTCCCTTAGAATAAAAAGCCTTACAAGTGTGTTATGCTATAAAGATATATGATATAGCAATGATACTCGACAAGATATCTCAAGATATAGTGTGGTTTTTAATGAGAGATTTTAAGATCAATAGGAGTATGGTTAGATATATATAACAATGTAATATCATGTGTAATGTATTGAATTGAAATTGGAAGTTTGGTTAGTTATAAGTTGTTAGTTGTCATGAAGGGATGGAGCATGGTGTCCATCATGGCATCCAAGAAAGTAAGAGAATGCATGATGTGGATCATGGTATTACAAATAATGAGAATAAAATCAAGTAACAATCATGTAAGGTAAGAATCAAAAAGTATACAAAACTGGCCAAGGGGCCAAACAAACAAGGGACATGGGCACATGTCACTCAAAATGGAAAGCAAGCATACAAGCCATGTTCAAATGCCACATACACGTATAATTGAAAGAAGTAAGCTTGGTGTGAAAGCCACAATCTCATAAGAGAGTATAGGAAAATGACATTGGGAAATTTTCTAAGGCACACATAAGAGTAGAAGCAAAGGACATTGTCAAATGTCCTAAGGCACATATAGGAGATAAAATAGGAATTAAGAAATGCAAACACATCTAGATACATAAAGCAAGAAAGGAAAGCATGTAAAAACTAGAAATACCATTTCATCTAACTAATCAAATCAAGAACTAAAAGTATGCAAGACATCGAGTATAAGACTAGGTATATGCTAAGAAATACATAAGTGTCATATACTAGTGAGATGTTGATATAGTAATCTATGTAAGCTAGTAAGTAATGTACATCAATATGATAATTAGAGTATGTGGTGTATGAATGGAATAACTTGGATGGTTTATTCATGTCGAACATGCCCCCAGTGGGTATGTATATCGATGTGTGTCTCGAATGTAGAAGTAGGATGCCCCCTCAATGGGTAGAGTGAAGCAATCAAGGATATGGATGTCACTGTACACACTCAAAGAATATCAAGTGAAGCATGTTAATGTATATAAATTGACTAACAATAATATAGAATAGTAAATGTAAGTCTATCATAGTATTATAAATGTAAAACATGGATAATGCAAATAATTGAAGCATTTTTGAATTTTGAATATTTAAATGTTTTCATATTTTTGAAATGTTATATTGTTTTTTTTATTTTTTATATATGCTATGTGCAATCAAGCATAAGAATAATATGTACAAGTAATTTAAAAAAGGATATATATAAGCATATAAATAAAGCAATATGTACACAATGACATAAAAGACTCAGTTGGAGGGGGTAAAGGGTTCAAGGATGGAGCCCATTAGGGATAGAGATGGAGGAAGAGATCATGGTCATTATCAAATACCTCAATATCATCATCATAAGTATCATTTTATGTTATAAACTCTTTATACATGTTGTCATCCTATAGAAGTTGAACTGAAGGTGGCTCTAGTGGTGAAGATGTTGATTCTCCTCTAAGATGTTTAGCTCTAATAATATATGGATTCAACACAATTGGAGAAGCTAGTGTTGGTGGTGATGTAATCTAAATAATACCTTAAACCTATAGTTTATCCAATCTCTATTATAAAGTTTTGCATGAGTTTATATCATGGCATGTAATCCTATGAAAAAGACAAAATGGGTGACCATCCTGCTATGATAATCTACTAATATATCTATGTCATACTGTAGGTAGTGTGATTAATCCATGATCAAGTAACATCTATAGCATAATCTATGGTTGATATTGTGTATTTCCTACTTCAATTTGAATGACTGGTTCTATATCCATAGAGGTAACCATGTGAACTATATGTGCTAAGTGAGTTGTTTATGGCCATAAATGTGGAGTATATCCTGAGAGTGTAATGTGAGATGTTAAGAGTGATGTAGGATGTGTAATGAGAGATCTAGATTCATCTTGGTACTCTTCTATGCCTACTAGTGTAAATCTTAATCCACATAAATAGTCATTTATGAGTGTGGGTGTTGTATCATCATCTGAAGTGGCTTGGGAATTTATGTCAACATCATGTATGTATGGTAACTTGGAATTTACCATAAGGGGTAGCTGTGATATGGGAGTCTCATAAACTATAGTATTAGAAGATAGTGGTGTTATGAGAGTATTTGTAACTAATGGAGTAACTATATCTATAGAATCAACTAGTATTACTGGAACTATTGTCAGTGAATGTATAATTGTAATAGGTGTAGGAACTATGCTGATGGAGTAATTGGAATGGTTGAAGCTACTATGACTGGTTGAATATTTGAAATTGAGGACATGACTATAATTGGAGGAGTGTGAGATGTGCTAGTCTTTCCTACCTCATATGTATATACCTAATCAAGAGAAATTCAATGAGGTGGTGATTGAACTGTGATATGAGGTATCCCATCTAGTGAATGTAATTTGACAATCTAAATGGTTAGTTATCTACTGGGCATGTGTATAGGTATCCGTATGGATAAACTTAACATATTGATGAAGAGTAGAAGGAAATACCCCCATGGTGTGTATCCAAGATCGTCTAAGTAAAATATTATAATGAAGAGGACTTGGCATCACCTAGAACTATGTAGAGATGGTTTTGGGCCCTACCATGATATCCAAAGCAATGGTGCCTAATGTCTACCATGGTATATCATCAAACCCTCTAATATTCTTATATTATTTTTCCATGGATGCCATATTTATGCCCTTGGTCTGTAATAATGTAATATTGCATATATTGAGTTTAGAAACACTATCAACTAGAAATCTCTTAATTACGCTAGTTTTGACTTAGACTTATATGAATAGTGGTAAATTCTGATCAATAACTATCTGAGATGGCATGTCATCATGATCAAAATAAATAGCATCTTCTATAGGTTTTATCATGTTGAATACTAATGCAAAATAAGAAGACTCTGAATCAATGGGCATAGAAGTCTGAGTGAGTGCCTGATAAATAATGTCCTTAAACACATTGGTTTTTTAAAGTAGTTTTAACATGGAAATATTAGTTGGTGTGTTTCTTAATTGATCAATAGTATCACATGTCTTGTGTATATCTACCTATGTAGGTAGGTTAAGCCTAGGATGGGAAGGAATAGGAGGATGGTAGGGCTCCTGACTAGGTAGGGGAGGCATGGCAGCATCTCAAGTAACAACTCAACTACATTATCTACTATCTATATAGGACTAGTAGTAACTATAGGAGGAGAGCAAAGATAATCGGTAGGTCAAGGTGGTTGAGGGATAAAGGGTGTCAACTAGACTCTTTAGTGATGGGTAGTGACCTAGTGAAGAGTAAAATAGACCATGCAACATAACTCGACATGGGATAGAGGCTCCAAGAGATGTGAGGCAAGAGGTATCTTAACATGTTTAACAATAACTCTCTTAATACCATCCCATATTATGAAAATTAAGCATGAAATATAAAGAATGAATCTTTGCATTAACATATTTTAGACTTCATCATTCATATACATGATAGGGCCAAGTATGGTCTCCTTATTATTTGCTAAAAATGCAAGAAATATAAAAAAATAAGTGAGATCTATTTTTGAGATCTGATTTTAGATGTAAGGTGATACCTCAAGTAGAAAATAGGAACTAATACATGTAACTAAGGTTTTGAATGAAATTATTTTAAAATTACTAAAGAATTTTAAAATTTGATGCAAATTTTTTATTTAAATATGTAAGTAAAAATTCAAAAAAATATTGAGAAAATATCAGGACCTAGTATGGGCAACTAGAGTTTAAAAGAAAATTACTTTGAAATTTTAAGATTTAATGTTAATTACTAATTTTATTATGCAGGTAAAAAAAATAGAAAAATATAGGGAAAATACTAGGAAATATTGGGACCTAGTATGGACACTAGGGTTTGAAAGGAAATTATTTTAAAATTACTATGAAATTTTAAAATTTAATGCTAATTTTTTATTTTATCATGCGGGTAAAAAATTAGAAAAATATAGGAAAAATTAGTAGGAAATTTACCCTAGGTTTTTTAGGGTTTTTATATGCAAATGAAGTAAGTCAGGTTCACCAAATGATTTAACAGTTTTGAGAATATTGGTGTATTATTCCTAATTTAGTTAAGGGTCTAGAGTAATAAAATTAGTAAATAAATATGTTATAATTAAGCTACTAATTTGTATAATTTGACTATAATCTGAATCTTTCTAAAAATAGTAATAAGGGAGAGAAAATAAGACTTAGCTGGAAACTAATTGAGATGGTTGTTGTAGAGTCTAAAATTCACTATGTAGGATTGGGACACTATCACAAATCAGGATCTAAACTCTATTTTATGATTGGGTAGGAGTGTAAACATAGGACACCCTGAGGTCTAGTGTTATAGTCTTCTTTTATCTCTATTATCCAAGAGATCTAAACTTTTTGGGTTTTGTTCATTGTGTTTGTGTGATCCTACCTATGAAATTTTGACTGTTGGATGTCCATGGAACTCCCTGTAGAGCTGATTTAGTCTTTAAACCCTAGATTTCATTGTGCTTTGATAAAATTTTGGAAAGAGGGGGGCTAGTGTGTGTAAGATGTGTTGAATGTGTATCCACACCCCTTGTGTGGGCACACTACCTACATACTAATACTCTGAAGAGGGATCAAGCCATATGTAGTTCTCCCACTTGGTGTATTTTGTGCAATTATGTGTATGAAGATGCAAACTCTAAAACTATGTGTGCTTGAGGTGGCTAGGGACTGGTGCAAGGATTTGGATAAGCTTGTAATAGTATTGGTTGGTTGTATGCAAAGAATAGGGAAGATGACCTTAGTGGTTTTGCTTGTATTATTTCTTGCTTTATGATAATTTTCAACCCTTTCCAAATGACCTTTGAATAGACATTTATAGGGATCTATTGGTCATGGGTTGAATGTGCTCGCATTAGGCTGACAATAAGAGGGATAAGAACCAGAAGGAGTTGACCATTAGAGGAAAAAATGCACTTGGATAGGAGCACCAAAAGTAGACACTAGAGAGCCTGATGTTATAGTCTAAATTGGGTGTTATAATCCTAAGCTAATAGGACCTAAAGGATATATTTTTCATGGAAAGAGAAATCTGGCTAAGTTGGGGTTAGGTCTGGAAGCTACAAATGACTAGAAATTAGTGAAAGATGCCTAAGAAGGTCATGAGAGCAAGTAAGAGGAACCTAATATGTTGGGTGTCAATATCCACACTCAAGTTACATATTTTCACGTTATATATGATTACACTTACCTTGCATGTTTATTTTCCATGTAGTCTTCCACCATGCCTTATTAAGGATTTTTCTCCATTGGCATTGAGACTTCTATGTATGCATGTTATGTTAATTAAAGCCTTTTAATTCAAGCCTTCCACATTGGTCTTTGATGTGGGCATTAAAATTAAATCCCACATTTTTGGGAATAAATATTGTCATATCTACATGCCTTATTATGTGGGGTTTAACAAACTAACTTTTTTATATCCACATATGGGTGGAAATTCAGTCAAATGTCTTTTTTGTCCCACATGTGAGATTAAAAAAAATTAAATAATAAACTTTTATCCCATGTAAAGTGGTCTCATATTGCCACATAGATGTGCCATGTGGAAGCTTGTAATTATGCCACATGTCCATACTACATTGGTCCACCTTTAATGCTTGTTAACCAACGTTCACTAATGTTGACCTATCTTGTTGACTTTTGACCAACTTTGACCAACCATACCTTTTGAATATGGACTCTAGTTTGTGAATTGAAAAATGTGCCAAAAAGATCTTGATGAGCTCTATGTTATGAAAATGTTTTGATTAGGAATTGAGACATGTCATTTTTTATCCCTTATAGATGATCTTTGGATCACACCTCCCCACTAAGAAGGCTTTTGGTCTCCAAAAGTCCAATAATCCATTAAAACTTCAAAATGAAGGTCATGTTACCCTTCCACAAAGTTATTTATCTTCTCTATCAAAACATCTTCTACACGAATCAACATACAGGAGCAAAATAGCATCGAAGGTAATATTATCTTTCCTGTCAATAGCATTCTCCTATTATGGTCTAAATATCAGAAGTATAATGACAAGTTATCAACATTTCCCTTTTTTAAGTGATGGGCTCTCACAAGATATCCTATCCCATCTTTTACAATGTCATACCAATCTTACTCTCTAGAGAAAGTTGTATTTCTAAAAGACAAGTATGGTTTACCTAGGATAATGCCAATAAATTGAAGTGGAACCATAACTAATTCAACTTTATCTAAGAAGTTAGAGGTAATTATAAACCCTAGTTTACATATTTTGCTTACATGTAAGTTAACAGCATTTATCCCAACCAATGAATATGGTCTGAAATGTGGCTTAGTTTTCAAACCTAGGGTTTCTACAACATCTTCAAAAATTAAATTCTTTTGATAATTTATATCAAAAATCTCATATTTCTTTGAATTCTTAGCAATTATATTTTTGAATAAATGTTATTTACCTATTTAAGGTGATAAATTATGCATTGTTAGCTTGTCCTTGATTGTCATCTCCCTGATTGTTATTGTCTCAAGTTCTGCTTGATGAGGCTCTATCTTTTACTTGACTAAATATGTAATTACAACCTTTACCCGAGGTTGTGGATGACTTTGCTTGTCTTCTTTCATCATTTTCCCCTTAGCATTGAATTAAAAACCAAACTTCATGTCTTCTTTAGGAAACTTCATTTCGTTGGTCTTCTTATTTTTTGACTTGACATATCTCTTAAGCATCCTTATAGGGCTTTTTTGGAATAATTATAAGATACATTCAAGTATTTCCTCTTTTCATACCTTGATAAGTCATCTAAATATGTCTCATCATATTTAACTACTTCATCTTTTGAGAATGTTTCCTTCAGCTATTCAGGGTGTTCTAACTTGTTGTTTGAGTAACTCTTTAGCTCAACTTCTTGGGAAGATTGTCCTTCATTTCCATATCTTAATCCTAGATAAATAGGTATTTTCATAACTTGGATAGGTTGGATAATTACTTGACCATTAATGTCAAGTCCCTTTCCATTAAAACCCATCTTAGCTAGTAGCTTAGAACCTATTCCCCTTATGTGCTTCTCAAATGTATCAACATAATTACTTGCTGAATGTATGGAGTTAGAACACAAAGAATCCCTAACATTCTTAATATATCTAGAAGAATTGATTTCATTGCTTTTATTTTCTAAATGTATATCTGAGTCAAAAGACACAATGACAATCAGAGCTTGTTCACTTTCAAAAGTACAATATTATTCTCATTAAGAGGACTACCAAAAGTATAAGATTCATAGTAATCACTGATATAACTAGAAATCACCTTGGTTATCTAACTAGTCCCAAACTAAATCTCATAAACATGATCGTTAGTAAGCTAGATTCCATTTCCTGATGTTGTGTACTTAGCCTTCTAGGATGTGAGATATATATTACCCATAATGATCTCCTCTACTTTTTCTAAGACTATATCAAGAGAAACTTAATCGAATAATAGACCTCAAATACCAAAATGTAGGATACAATAATGTGTCATGTGTCCATATACTATATCATTAACTACTTTGAATGTCTTGGTGTAAGGTAATGAAAGAACTTTCAATCTCAGACATTATGTGAGACCTTCAGTAATTTAATTGGCTCCAAAGGTCTAGTCAAAATAAATCTATGTGAACTTACCCTTAGTAATAGTAGTGGCATTTTCCCTTTGAGTATTCTCAGTGTAGCATAATCTTTGGCAATTTGGCTAGCAAAAGTTGTATTATATTTTTTAGAGTTGACTGATGATGTACTACTAGTCTGGATGATTGATTGCTTCTAAAAATGGTTGTTACCTTTCCTTTGTTCTTATTTTGCTTTTTAAACTAGTGTGGATCTTGACTTGGGTGCAATACCCAACATTTATCTACAACATGTCCTTTTCTAACATAATGTCTACAAACTTTTGATTCTTCATGCATCCTCTTCCTCTGATGATGTTCTTACTATAGTTCTACTTGTAGAGCATCAATGCTCTATTGGAGTTTCTCGATATACAACTCTTATCTTTGTCATACAGTTTGGTCTCATTGTTCTTGTGATTATAAGTATTGCATCAATGTAGTGATAATGGTATTCATCAATAGCTAAACTTAAGCTAAAATTAGATCCATAGTATTCCATAATATGTGAGTAAAATCATAGTTAAACCAACATGAACTTAGCTCTGATACCAAAATTGATCCATAAATAGGGAGTGTTTAAAACTACACCAATTACTCTATTTTTATGGATGTTTTATAAATTCTCAATTTCTCATTAATTAACTTGAAATTGGCATAATAATTAAAATCAACATTAAAAAATAATAATAAACCAAAATCATGAGCCATAAAGAAAATATGTAAACCAAGGTTGATAATGAAGTTCACATGATCTGGGTTACATCTTTGGGACCTACTCAAAGGTGGAACTGATCAATTATTGATGTAAAATCACTTTGTACATCAAATATCCCTAGTAGGGGTTCTCAATTTATAAATAAATGTTTTGATGTCTACTTGCTCTAGCTTTGGTAACTAGCTCTGGCTCTTGGCTCTGAATTTAGATCTGGTTCTTGGCTTTGGATCTTGGCTCTTCCTCTGGATCTTGGCTCTAAATCTGGCTCTGGTTCTACTTGATTATTCTCAAGTATTGTGTGTTGTTATTCACACTTTTCTATTATGTTCTTCATACTTTGATTATGATTTTAAATGATCCCCCTAGACCCTTTATATAGGGTTATGATCCACAAAAGATGGGTTGGATGATCATCCATTTATAAATTTAAATAAAATTCATAATTATCCTAAGATCAATTTTAATGGAATTAAAACTTATCCTATTCTATCATGGGATTATAATATAAGGCCTTTACATGTTTTATATGGCCTTTACATGTTTTAATAAATAAAAAAATAGCATTAATAATCCATGCTTTAATGACCATGTCATACCTTGCATGTTTATTTTCCACGTAGTCTTCCAACATCCCTTATTAAGGCTTTTTCTCCATTGGCATCGAGACTTCCATGCATTCATGTCATGTTAATTAAAGCCTTCCATGTTGGTCTTTGGCATGGGCATTGACATGAAATCCCACATTTTTAGGAATAAAGATTGTCATATCTCCATGCCTTATTACATGGGGTTTAAGAAACTAACTTTTTTTTATATCCACATATGGGTGTAAATTCAATCAAAAGTCTTTTTTGTCCCACATGTGAGATAAAATATTTTTTTTAAATAATAAACTTTTATCCCATATAAAGTGGTCTCATCTTGCCACATCGGTGTGCCATGTGGAGGCTTGTAATTATTCCATATGTCCATACCAATGTGTGTCATGTGTCCATGTTTCATTGGCCCACTTTTAATGCTTGTTGACCAATGTTGACCAATGTTTACTTATCTTATTGACTTTTGACCAACCATAACTTCTGCATACAGACTCCATTTTTTGAACCAAAAAATGTGCTAGAAAGCTCTAGACAAGCTCTATATTATGAGAATGGTTTGAATGAGAATTAATACCTTTAATTTTTTTCATCCCTTATACATTATCAAGTATTCATTAGGGTTTTGGAGAATATTTAGCCAAAATAGTGACATAAACAATCCCTTGAGCAACACATAATCACCTAAAGGACCCCTAAAATCTCCCTAACTTCTCTAAAACTTACAGATAGTCCCTAAAAAATGATATTAGCACCAGAATCAAACACTATCTCCACACACTATTATCCTAAGAGGATTGTTACTGTCTATAGCCAAATCTTGATGAACAGTCAAAAGACGAAAGATTCCTTTGTGTCTGATCAACCATTTCTAATACCCTGATCCACAAAAAACCTTGTTTATATCTAAATGAGTTCCTTTTCTTCTTTCACTTTTTATTTTGAGAAAGTTCCATTGAATCAATAATTTCTAATTTTATTCTAGATTATCAATATACTTATCTTTTTAATCTAACTTAGGATTTACATAATAAAACCCTAAAAAATTAAAACATTTAGTGAACTCATCTTACTTTGAATATTTCTTTAAAACCCTAATTTTTACTTAGGGTTTACCTTCTCTAAATTTTTAACATTAAATTAGGGTTATAAAATTTTGATTTTTTTCTTTTTTGGCCTAACTTAACTAATTGTATTAATCTTATAATAGGTTTTCATTCATTTAATTTAATTTAAATTTTTGTTACACAACCCTAAATTCATATACTAGGTCTTATACATACCAATATTAGAAATTAGGGTTTCAATCACAATCTTATTTTCTATTACAAATTTTATTCAAAATTTCACACATTCGACACATACTTATATTATATTATATTCTACCTCTTATGTGTTTGTCATTCTTTATTTACACTATCTTCTATTCCAAGTTTAAAATGACATCTAAAAAATAATCTAACCCTCATCCACTTGATGCACTCTTGAATTTTTCTCATGATTATAATAATGAATTGGGTAATTTTCAAGATTGTACATTAGATTATAATAATTACTTCCTTTATAATGATGATGATGACTCTTTTTATAATGATAGATATGAGGACTACTATGAGCATGACAAAGAAAATGAACATGAGGATATATTAGATACATCATCTTATCTTTCCTCTCACTCTTCTCTTACTCATCAAAATCAAACTAATAATATAATGCCAAAATAATATCTTATTATAGTGATTTATTTTAATGTGATCCTATCTTTTCAACTACTTAGGGTGTTATCTACTATTAGATATCCAGATAGCACCCTAAATAGGTGTTAGATTCATTCAAGTCTGACCCATACTTGGACTAACATAGGAATGGTCTAACGTTGTAGGTTGCCTATATCTCTACCAAATCTCTAAGATTTTTTATAAGGATAGCTCCTTAGATTTATAATTTGGACCTTTGCTTATAAATATAAGACTGGTTAGGGTGAAAAAGAGAAAGAAGTTTGCATAAAATAAAACCTATTCTAAATTGTGGTGATGCACCAAGAATTTATCAGATCCACTCTTAAGCTTGGACTCCTTAACACACTAATGAACTATGAAAGAAAGCTAATGCAATGCTTACTATGGTTTCTATGCCACAGTATTTTATATATATGTCTATTTGATACACTCAGACTAAGGAACACTGAAAATAAGGTCTAGTTAATGATGCTTGAATTTAGTTGTCTATTATATCTCTGAGAGATCAATGGTGAGACATACTATATAATCTGTAAACAAGTTTTATATCACCTAGGTTGAGTTTGGATATGTAAGAGGAATATAACATTCACATTTTCATATTAAAAAAACATAGAACACTAAATATAGATTAGAAAATGACTATAAAAATACTCTATTCACTACTATAAGAGGTATTGAATATAATTTTGGTAGATCCTAGTTGTACCAACCTAAGGGATGTAAAAAAATAGCTTAAAGGCTATATTTATAGTAGAATGGAATCAAGACAGAGCAAATTTTAGTGCTCAAAAGGGATTCAAGTGAATTCAAAACATTTTAAAAGCTATTACAACTACCTCCATGAATCAAGCTCACTCAAACCCTTCATGATTGATCCAAGTCACCCCAATTCATTACATCATTACAATATCTCCTTGATGATGCTCCATGGTAGATGAAATGGTAGGATCAAGTCATTTTCATTTTGTCCTAATGCAAAACTACTCATGACTAGTTTGTTGATGCTTGTTAAAGTGGGGAGAAGGGTCATTTTCATGAAGTTGGCTTTCGTGAAGAAGTAGTTGAAGTCTATGTGTCTACCTCTATAGATTCTTAATGGCACCATATAATCTTAAAATATTTACTCTTGGCCTAATCTAGATCATGCTCGAGCTTGGCTCCATTTATATCTATTTTCCTTGGTCAAAAACTAACCTTTTGACCTATGTCTAAGTCATTTAGGCTCTCAGAGACCTGATTAGACATTGAGAACTAACTTGAATCCTTGACCTCCTAAATCACCTTGTTCCATCAATCTATCTGAGGTGAATGAATATGATCTATAGACCCTCTACCTAGAATCATGCACTTGTGCCACTTGTCTATCATGACTTTGCACTTAGGGTTCATTCACCCTTTCACCTGCTTGCATGAGACCATTGATCTTGAATCCATGATTGAACTCATATCATTAATTTGATCTGGGCCCACTATCTTATCTTTAAAAAAAGGCAATTTACACTTTAAGTGAATGTAAACTATCTTAGAAGGCCTTGTGAGCAAATTGAGATCTAGGACGCCTTGTATTTGGCACCTTGTCTTCAGGATTTATGTCTCAGCCACTTCCTCTGAAGGAAATAGTTTCCATATCTTTTCCTTGAGAAATTATGGAAAAAATGTCTAAAAGAATTTTGCATTAGTCTTTTCCTTTGAGGCAAAAGCTCTGAAAGAAATATGCCTTCAAAAAAATTGTACTAGATAATTTCCTCAAAGGAATTGTGTCCTTAGAATGGCCCTTTAGCCTTTTTTAAATACCCCCTTTGGAAATTTTTCATTGGACCCTTTCCCAAAATAAAATTACCCTTTAAAAACATTGAAGTGGACCATTTTCTTGAGAAAATTATCCTTCAAGAGAATTGTCTTGGCCACTTTGCTTGAAAAGATATCCTTCAAGATTTTTGCAAAGGTCCACTTCCTCAAAGAGTGATCCTTTAGAAAAAGTGTTTGAGACACTTTCAAAAATTCTAAAAAGGACCCTCTTTGAAGAAATGACCCTGCAGGGGAATTCCTTCAGAGAAAATGCCTAAAATAATTATCAATACTTAAATAAAAATACCAAAATAAAACTCTCAAAATAACTCCAACACACCCAAATAAACTGGAATAAAACTCCCAAAATAATTAATCCTTGTAGATTTGTTGTGATCTTTGTGTGTAACACTTCCTCTAGAGGAAAATTGAATGATACACTTGGCCAAATGTTAGAAAAGGTGTAGACTTAGGCTCCTTCTAGAACTATTCCTACAACTATTTAGCACCATGAAAAGTGGCTTGGATCTCTCCACATGTAATGTTGATCCTGCTTCTAAGCCACCTGATACATTCATCAATTGGGACCCTACTCATCTATTAAAACTAAGTAGAAACTTGGTATGTGGACCAAAATGGCCAAAAATTTTGGTGACTCAACTGGCTTGACCAACCTTCTAGTCATGGAACCTAAACCTTGATCATTCTTGCTCAAATGAAAAGCTACTTACAAATATACTCCGCTTAACTTTTGGAAATAAATTTTGGAGTAATGGGGAGGGAAAATAACAACAAAGCAACAACCTAAACTACAAATAGGATAACTAAAAATAGTAATGTGAAAAATCACTTGGAGGAAAATAATAGACCTATCTACTAATGTACAAGGGTCAAGATATGAGACTAGTAGTAGAGCTTGAGATACCTCCCACTGATAGGGATGGGAAGGCTCTCTCCATTCAACCTGGGAATCTCAATAGAATAGGAATGAAAAGAGAGATGGATGGGTCACCAAGTGTATGGAGTATGACATTAAGGTAAATATCAAAAAGCTAGTCTGAGGAAAGGGATTATGTGAACATATTGTTGAAGATGTGAGAGAAGAAAAAGAAATAATCTTGGTAATCCAAGACATTCAAAAAGTAGATAAAGATACTCTTCCATCCAATTAGACACATGATATTTCTAGATTTATCCAAATGGGAGAGCGTCTAATGGGTTTCAATACATCACAAAGAATATACTTCAATCTATAATCAGTTCCATACTTTCTGATTGATAGAGTGTTTTTCAAAAAAGACATCAGAGGTATGCTCTTAAGATGTGTTGAAACTAACCAATTTGATAAGCTTCTAAGGCAATTTCATGATAGCCCTCAAGGAAGCCATTTTGTAGCTAGGACCATAGCTATAAAAATCATTATATCTAGTTACTTTGGCCTAATTTATTTAGATATGCTCATGCATCAGTGAGGAAGTGTTCAAAATGTGCCATGTTTATAGGGAAATAGAAACTAGCTACTATGCCACTGAATCATATTCAAGTTGAATAGACTTTAATGTAATGGGGTTTATACTTCATCAGCATGATAAACCCTCCATCTAATTCTATCCATAATTGGGTCTTGATATCCATAAACTCCTTCACCAAATTAGTGGAAGTATTCCCCTTGAAGGAAGCAAATGAGAACTTTATTCTTGAAATCTATGAGAGCCTAGTCACCCATTTTGGGGAACCTTCCACCATAATATCATATAATGCTTTGGAATTTAGTAGCACAAAGTTATATGAGTGGGATCTTGAGTAGAGTATCTATATGACATATTCATCTAATTATTATATATAGGGTAATAGACTAGCTAAGTCCACTAATAAGAACCTGATTTAGATCATTAAGAGAATAATGGAAGATAATTAGAAATATTGGCAAACAAAATTGAAGACTAGATTATGGGATAACAGAGTTACCCCCAATAATTTCATTGGTAAATCACCTTATCTCTTAGTATATAAAAGATAATTCTACCAATCTCATTGGAGCTTACACACCAACTAGAGCTTCTAGAAAGTGATGCAATATAGGTCAGAATGAATGAACTAATAGAGTTAGAGGAAAAAAGGGATGATGCCATGCATACCATGTGGTATAAATAAAAATAATTCAATATGATATTTTATAAAATATCTTCATCAAATACATTCCATTAAGGTGACATAGTCCTCAAATAGTATGAGGACCGTGTAAAACCAAAAAAACACTCTAAGTTTGACACCCTTTGGAGTAGACCCTATGTCATCATAGGATGTAAAGAGAGCAATTAATTTGAGATTTATAGGTTTAATTGATATATCCTTCCCATCCCTATCAATGGGAGGTATCTCAAGATCTACTACTAGCCTCATATCTTGCCCCTTGTACATTAGTAGATAAGTCTGTTCTTTTCCTCCAAGTGCTTTTGCACATTTCTATTTTTAATTATCCTATTTTTAGTTTAGGTTGTTCCTTTATTTCTCATTGATTTGTTGATTTTTTCCCTCTCCATTACTTCAAAAGGTGTTTCCAAAAGTTTATTCTATTTATAAGTAGATTTTCATTTGAGGAAGAATGATCAAGGTCTGGGTATCATGACTAGCAGGCTAGTCAAGCCAACTGAGTTGCCAAAATTATTGACCATTTTGGCCAACATACCAAGCTTATACCTAATTTAAATATATGATCAGGGTCCCAATTGATGAATGGATTAGGTTGCTTAGAATCAGGCTCAAAATTGTAAGTGGAGGGATCCAAGTAGGTTTTCATGGTGTTGAATAGTTATAAGAATATGTCCAACAGGAGCCTAAATTTATACCTTTTCCAAATTTTGGCCAAGTGTAGCATTAAATTTTCCTTTGGAAGAAGTTTTCCACACAAATACTGCAACAAATATATAAGGCCTAATTCTTTTGGGAATTTTGTCCCACTTTATTTATCTAAGTGTTGGAATTCTTTCGAGAGTTTTGTTTTGGTCTCTTTTTTTTAAGTGTCAGGAATTGTTTCAGGCATTTTGTCCAAAATAATTCCCTTGAAGGGTCATTTCTTAAAAGAGGGTCCTTTTCAAAAGTTATAAATGGCAATTTTAAATCCAAGTGTCCCAAATACTTTTCTCAAAGGATTATTCTTTGAGGAAGTGGACCTTTGTAAAAATCTTGAAGGATATATTTCCAAGCAAAGTGGCCAAGACAATTTTACTGAAGGGTACTTTTCTCAAGAAAATGGTCCACTTCAAGGTATTTGAAGGGTAATTTTCTTTCAGGAAAGGGTCCAATGTAGAATTTATAAAGGGGCTATTTCAAAAAGGCCAAAGGGCCATTCTAAGAACATAATTCCTTCAAGAAAATTGTCTGATATAATTTTCCCAAATGTAATATTCTTTCAGAGCTTTTATTCTAAAGAAAAATACTAAGGAAAAATTATTTTAGACATTTTTCTAAAATAATAGCTCAAGGTAAAGATACGATAATTTATTTCCTTCAAATGAAATGGCTGAGACACAAATCTTAAAGATAAGGTGCTAAATGAAAGGAGTCTAGGATATCAATTTTCTCACAATGACTTCAAAGACACTTTGGATTCACTTAAAGTGTAAATTTCCATTTGCTAAAGATAGGATAGTGGGCCCAAATCAAATCAATGATTCATGTTCAATCATGGATTTAAGATCAACACTCCTATGCAAGTAGGTCAAAGGATCAGTGAACCTAGAGTGCAAAGGTGTGATGGAAAACTGGCACAAGCATGTGATTCTAGGTAGAGGGTCTATAGATCATGTTCATTTACCTCAAAAAAATTAATGGAGCAAGATGAGTTAGGAGATTAAGGATCTAAGTCACTTCTTGATGTACAATCAAAACCAAGGAGATCCCAAATGACTTAGATGGAGGTTAAAAGGTCAATTTTCAACCAAGGCAAATAGATATGAATAGATCGAAACTCAAGCATGATCTAGATTGGGCTAGAAGTGGATATTTTGGGATTAGATATCACCATTAGTAACCTATATAGGTATACATGTAGAGTTTAATTAATTCATCACCAAATCCAACTGCATTAAAATGACCCTTCTTCCCACTTTGGCATTCATCAACAAACCAATCATGAGTAGTTTCACATCTAGACAAAATGAAAATGACTTGATCCTATCATTATAGTCACCATGGAGCATCACCAAGGAGATATTTTAATGATGAAATGGATTGGGGTGACCTAGATCAATCAAGAAGGGTTTGAGTGAGCTTGATTGAAGATAACTTCTTCCTTACTCTTTCTCCTTCATTTTATGAATTTCTTGTTTGAAGATAACAATGAGTTTAATTCATTAAGAATGGTGATTTTTACCAACCCCAATAATTTCTCCCATAAGTATCTTGTGTCTCCTGCCCTAGATGATCATAATGTGCATGTATCCACTCATACTATAAATGATGGGACCCCTCATCATTCCTCTTTAGTTCATAATCCTCTCTTCTCATTTAAAGATCAACCTAAATTAGAGTATAGCCCAAAAATTTTCTTCTTTGTTAATGAATTTCCAAACACTGAGTAAAATATCCTTCTACTATTTACCATATCATGATAAGTGGTCAAGTCAAATATCCCCATTCACCTTCTTCCACATTCTCACATGGATTTAGGGACATTCTCAGCCTCTTCCCTCTATTTTTACCCCTTCTCATACCATGACATCTTCCTCTTTGATTTCCTTCACGTCCATGCCTAGTATCTCTACTAACATAGTAGGTTCTACATCTAGTGGGCCTCTTCCAAGACCCACTCTTCTTAACTCTTCCACTAGTGCATTATTTGATACCCATGGTAATTATGCTTCTAATGCTAGTTCATATCATCTCTATACTATTACATCTTTTACCACATAATCAAATCATGCTACTAGTGCCTCACTCACCAATAATTCTTCTTAAGCTACTACTAACACCCATAGTGGTACCCAAGCCACTTCTACCAATTCTAATGCTTCAAATAATACCAATAATACACCCATCAAATTCTATTATAAACTCTTAATAAAATGAATGCTTTCCAAGATAATAATGCAAGTCAAATGATTCAAATTCAAAATCATCTTATCCATCTTCAAAACCACCCTCAATAGGTTCCATGGGGAATGCATAACCAAAATGTTCCCCCACCTCCTCTTCAAGATTCTCATGGTAATATTTATCCCTTAAGATCCCCTTGTTAACAAAATAATCAAACGCCTTCAAAATGAGCCTCTTACACCTCAAATTGATAATATCAATATAGGAGGTATCACCCCTATCATTACTTATAATCAATCGACTAATCCTACTTTCCACTTAAAAACATTTAGAAATCTATATAAAGATTGGGTTAAATTAGATACTTTTACCTCTATCAAGATATTAGAAAATATTGTCATCAGTGATGTTTTAGATTGGTACAACCAACACAAATCTCATTTCATCACTAATTTGGAATACTTAGTCAATGCTCTAGTCCAAGAATTTCAAACTAGTGATCTGCCTAAAAATACCTTGGCCAATTTTATCAATTGTAATCAACTTGAGACTGAAACTG
Organism: Torreya grandis; assembly: GCA_037957365.1. Taxonomy (NCBI): domain Eukaryota; kingdom Viridiplantae; phylum Streptophyta; class Pinopsida; order Cupressales; family Taxaceae; genus Torreya; species Torreya grandis. The sequence goes on along the minus strand of JARHVA010003700.1, from coordinate 1,714,095 downwards.
CATAATCTTTCATCAAATGATGGAAGACCTTGTCTAACACATTTAAATAGAATATTTTATATGACAACTTATTTCATCAATTAACTAATGCTCTTTTTCCCAAGTTATACCACGTTTGGACTCTCTCACCATGAACTTTGAAAGAGGCCATTGACCAAGTAAATCATCAAGATTTCTTCATGCATCAATTTGAGCCATTCCAACCTTCTATTGGTACTTGTATGCTAATAAAAAATAATAATAATCATTCTATAAATGATGGTGTCTCCAATTCATATGATACCATTCATACTATTCAAGTTATTATTCCCAACTAGGCTCTAGAACAAGCTTCCCCTCTCAACCACAATAATAATCCTTATTTATCTTCAAAAAATAACATCAATGTTCATAAACCTTTATCCTTAGTATAATTACAAAAACATCTACCAAGGTCTCTTTCATGAGAACTTGATCCCACTCATCCCATGAAATCTTGGTATGATCCCAATAAATTTTGTTGGTTTCATGGTAGTTAGGGTCATTCTTATGAGACTTGTAGGCAACTTCATAATTTGGCTATGAATTTCCTTATTGATCCCAATTTTGACCACTATTATATCATTTTTAAACATCATAAAACCTATTACATTGCATTCAAAGCCTATGAAACACAAACTAAATCTCAAACTTTGAACCAGGCTAATGCTCATTTGGCCATCTATAAAGATCCTCTTCTGAATTACCAAGACAACCTAGACAAGCCTACCCCTTCTACCAATAATTTTGATGCTCTTCTTGACCCAAATCCTAAAGATAATGTGGTCAATATGACTAATATTCAAAGGGTGGTAGCCTTCATTTATCCTCATCCCATATACACTCCTCAATTATCTCACACTTTTCATGTTATCCAAGACTCTTCCCCAACTCACTTAATAGAGTTGGGACATGAAAATCTTATATATTTTGATGAACCAATTTCAATGCCTCTCTTAAATAATAATTCTCATACCAGTTATACCACTCTTCCAACCTCTTTACCCATCACCAATGATACTCAAACTTCTATTAACACTTATTCTAATCTATCTCAAACCAAACCTGCATCAACTACCCCATCTTCTCAAGATAATCCACAAACTTATCCTCCAATTAAACCTTCCACATCTTATCAACATAAATTTACATGTACTTCATTTCCTCCTTTAAAGGACCTCATTCAACACTATTCACCTCTTTCGAATAGTCCTCTTATGGGTTATGATGAGTTGGATCCTATTACAAAGCTTACTAATCTCCCATCTCAAATCCCATTTCTTGAACTTATGCAATCTTCTCTACATCATCGTAATCATCTTATGTAACTTTTGTTAAAAATGAACATCCCTCATCCTCCCCTAGTAGGACACAAATCCACCTTATTTTAATCAGAAGATATCATTTTATAATAATGTGAAGAGATGTCCATACATGTTGATGAAAAATGGACACTTATTTTTCCCTCAAATTCTCCATTACTTCTAAGATCCCTGATGAGATTATACTTCATGTAGATGATCCTCCTCATTTTATAAAGGTCTAAATTTGTGATATCTAAGTCAAACATGCCTTGA